>CM019150.1:85247-128930 GCA_009733165.1 Naja naja
TGGCAAAGCAGATATATAATCTCCTCTCCTTCTTCTCCTTACAGGGCAATGGAGGTTTCTTCCCCCGCTGGAGATGTAAGCTTGAAGCTATCTGAGATACTGGGCGGGGGGGAGTCACACATTTAAGATGGTTTTCTCCAGTGGTGGGCTTCAAATCATTTAACAACCAGTTCTCTTCCCAGTTTCTGGGTGGGTGTGACCTAGTTGGCCTCCTGCACCATTCTGGGAGCAAAAATTGGTTGTGGAGGGCCCATTTTCCACCTCCTGGGCTCTGGAGGCTCTCTGGAGGCCGGAAAGAGGCCCATTTTTGCCCTCCATGGGCCTCTGAGAGGCCCATTTGCCACTTTCCCAGGCTCCACGTGCTGCGTGAACTTATCTGGGATCCAAAATGGGCCATGTGGGAACTCCTGAGTGGGCCGGGATGAGGCAGGGCCAGCCAGTCATTGGAACTATGGGTTCACTGAACCAGATGTAAAATTAACATCCAGTTCGCCCAAACCGGTGTGAACCGGCTAAAGCCCACTCCTGGTCTTCTCCACCCGATGAGTGAGGTGTTTCTTTGGGCTGAAACTGGGGGACAAATTAATAACTGAAGAAGCCATTTTGCTTATTCCCACCACCCCGCAAAATATTGGACATTGCAAAGAGATGTTGCCCCCATGCAAGCATCAGCTGCATAGCTGGGAACTGTGGAGGAGACCAAGGTCCTATCTTGGAGGGAAATAATATCCACTTTATTCCATATACATCCGCAGACTAGAGGTAGTCCATGACTTAAAACAATTTGTTCGGCGACTGTTCAAAATTACAATGGCTCTGAACAAACTGACTTATGACAATTTTTCAAACTTACAATGGTTGCGGCCTCCCCATGTTCACATAATCAAAATGCAGAGGCTTGGCCAATGCTTCATATTTATGACGGTCACAGTGTCCCAGGGTCATGTGATCCCCTTCAGTGACCGTTCCGTTCTATTCCATTCCATTCCATTCCTATTCTCTATTCCCTATTCCTTATTCTATTCTATTCTATTCTATTCTATTCTATTCTCTATCCTGTTTCATCCATCCCATCCCATTCTATTTAAATGCTATTCCTATATCCATCGATTTTATTCTATTATACCCTCTGACTATTAAGTGTTGTCCCTGATGATGCTTGACTCTTGACGAATGTATCTTTTCTTTTATGTACACTCAGAGCATTTGCACCAAAGACAAATTCCTTGTGTGTCCAATCACACTTGGCCAATAAAGAATTCTATTCTATTCTATTCTATTCTGTTCTCTATTCTATTCTATTCCTATTCCTATTCCTATTCCTATTATCTATTCCAATCCATTCTATTCCCTATTCCCTATTCCCTATTCTGTTCTGTTCTGTTCTGTTCTGTTCTGTTCTGTTCCATCCCATCCCATCCCATCCCATCCCATTCGTGGCTCAAGGGAGAATTCTGGACCAATTTGTTTTTATAACCCATTGGTTTATTCTACAGGCGTTCCCAACTTCAAACAAAGCATCAGAAACCCTTGTTCTCCAAAGTGGAACTTTCAGATTTGGCTGCAAAGGCTGTTTTTCAAAGAGTAAACAGCTTTTGGATGCTAAAATTTCCTCTTTTTTTGTGGGAAGTGGGGGGCGGAGAACATAGTTTCTACTTCCATTCTAGTCCCCTCACCAATCTCTTGAGGATTTCCTGATGTTCTCTTGCTCCAGTTTTGACTTGTTCCTTCTTGCCGTTGTAGGTGTCAGCAGCAATGAAATACACAGAAACTGTCATGGACAGTTGGCTTTCACATAGCGCTGGTAAGTTTTGGTCTTTGGAGGTCATGGTTTGGTAGCTCCCTGGGGTGGGGAAACATGATTATGAATACATGAAATGGATACGAATAAAAAGGGAACATTAGGACAGGGACGGTAGGCACGTTGGTATGTTTATGCACACCCCCTACAGACCTCTTAGGAATGGGGTGGACAGTCAATGGTTAAAATTTTGGGGGTTTGGGGAAGAAACCACAGAGTCAGGTAGAGTATGCCAGACATTGACCACTCTGTTGCTGAAGTCGTATGTCCTGCAATCGAGTTTGGTGTGGTTTACCTTGAGTTTGTATCTATTGTGTGCTCTTGTATTGTTGTGGTTGAAGCTGAAGTATTCATTGACAGGTAGGACATTGCAATGGATAATTTTGTGTATTACACTTAGGTTGGACCGAAGGTGGCGTGGTTCTAAGTTATCTAAGCCTAAAATTTCAAGTCTGGAGGGATAGGGTATTCTGTTGCGAGTAGAGGAGTACAGGACTCTTCTCATGAAATATCTCTGGACTCTCTCGATTGTATTAACATCCAATATGCAGGGCGGGTTCCAGATTTTGCATTTCGTTTTCCTAGCTGCAATACAGACAGGTGTGGAATCAAAATGCAGGAGCCAAAACCCAGGAATTAAAGCTCATTGCAGTTTAACCAGTGCACACTGGAAGAATTCCCTCCAGAAAATATAGAGAAGGACTCTACTGGGGGGAAAAAGATAGAATTGAATAACAGAATTAGAAGGGACCTTGGAGGTCTTCTAGTCCAACCCACGTGGTTATCCAATTTCTTCTTGAAAACGTCTACTTTGTTGGCGTATTCACAACTTCTACAGACCCCTCATCCTGGACATAAATTGTTTCAACTTCTACCCTCAGAATGACATTATAGGGTACTGCACAACAGAACAACTAAACATAAGGACAGTTATCCCCTGAATGCCATCACTCTGCTAAACAACTAAAAAACTACTTAGTAAGATTATATTACTATTATTCTTCTCATCCTTCCTATCTCTTGCCCCTTATGACTTTAACCGTGTTGCTTGTATCTTTACAATTTTTATTTTTATTTGTTTCCTAGTATGATTTGATGGCTTATTTAGTAACCTAGAACTATCACTAAGTGTTGTATCTTATGATTCTTGATGAATGTATGTTTATTTTTTCCTTTATGTACACTGAAAGCATATGCACCAAAGATAAATTCCTTGTGTGTCTAATCACACTTGACCAATAAAAGAATTCTATTCTATTCTATTCTATTCTATTCTATTCTATTCTATTCTACTTCTACTCTACTCTACTCTACTCTACTCTACTCTACTCTATTCTGGTCTATTCTATTCTGTTCTTCATTCCAATATTCTGTTCTATTCTATTCCTATTATCTATTCTGTTCTGTTCTATTCTGGAGGCAAGTCACTTCACTGGTTAATTGTCCTCACTGTCAAGAAATTCTACTCTATTTTATTCTGTTCTGTTCTATTCTGTTCTGTTCTGTTCTCTACATTCTACATTCTACATTCTATTCTATTCTATTCTATTCTATTCTATTCTATTCTATTCTCTATATTCTATATTCTACATTCTCTACATTCTTCATTCTTCATTCTACATTCTACATTCTACAGTCTACAGTCTATTCTATTCTATTTTGTTCTGTTCTGTTCTGTTCTATTCTGGAGGCAAGTCATTTCACTGGTTAATTGTCCTCACTGTCAAGAAATTCTACTCTATGTTATTCTGTTCTGTTCTATTCTGTTCTGTTCTGTTCTCTACATTCTACATTCTATTCTATTCTATTCTATTCTATTCTATTCTCTATATTCTATATTCTACATTCTATTCTCTACATTCTTCATTCTTCATTCTACAGTCTACAGTCTATTCTATTCTATTTTATTCTGTTCTGTTCTATTCTGGAGGCAAGTCATTTCACTGGTTAATTGTCCTTAATGTCTGGAAATTCTATTCGACTTCTTCTTTGTGGCAGCCCCTGAAATTTTGGCAGACTGCTCTCATGTCTCCCCTAGTTCTTCTTTTCAATAAACTAGAGATATCCAATTCCTGCAACCGTTCCTCATATGTTTTAGCCTCCAGTCCCCTAATCCTCTTTGTTGCTCTTCTCTGCACTCTTTCCACTCAACATCTTTTTCTGTATTGCAATAACCAAAACTGGACGCAACGTCATTATCCTCCACTTAGAGACAAACAACCTACTCTCTAATAAACAATTTGGTTTCAGAAAAAGACTATCCTGTAATCTGCAACTCTTACACTGCAAAAACATATGGACTACACAACTCGATCAGGGCAAAACAATAGATGCAATCTACAGAGACTTCTGTAAAGCCTTTGATTCAGTGGTACATGACAAACTACTATTAAAACTAAAATCTTATGGTATCTCTGGACACCTGCATAACTGGGTAGGAGCATTCCTGTCAAACAGACAACAAATGGTTAAAATTGGAAACGTCCTATCAAATTCTGTACCTGTCAACAGTGGTGTCCCCCAAGGCAGTGTTCTAGGTCCAACTCTCTTCATACTCTACATAAATGACCTCTGTGATCATATTAAGATCAACTGCATTCTTTTACCTGGTGATGTAAAGCTATTCAACACCACAGACAATACTGCTACCCTTCAAAAAGACCTCGACTATGTATCAGAATGATCAATCAAATGGCAACTTCAAATCTCAACAAATAAATGCTCTGTCTTGCATATTGGGAAAAAAAATCAGAAAATAAAATACAAGCTGAATAATCAAGACCTTGTTGATGATCCAAACTCCGTCAAGAACCTTGGAATACCCATCTCAAATGATCTAAGTGCTAGAGCCCACTGTAACTACATAGCCAAAAAGGCATTAAGAGTTGTTAACCTAATCCTACGTAGCTTTTTCTCTGGTAATATCACACTACTAACTAGGGCATACAAAACATTTGCTAGACCAATAGTCACCAGTCTGGAACCCTCATCACGTATCTGATGTTAACACAGTTGAGAAAGTCCAGAAATACTTCACAAGAAGAGTTCTCCACTCCTCTACCCATTGCAGAATACCTTATGCCACCAGACTTGAGGTTCCAGACCTAGAAAACCTAGAACTACACCACCTTCGGTCCGATCTAAGTATAGTATATAAAATCACACATTGCAATGTCCTTTCTGTCAATGAATACTTCAGCTTCAACCATAACAATACAAGAGCACACAATAGATACAAACTCAAGGTTAACCGCACCAAACTTGATTGCAGGAAATACGACTTCAGCAACAGAGTGGTCAATGTCTGGAATACTCTGCCTGACTCTGTGGTTTCTTCCCCAAATCCCAAAAAACTTTAACCTTAGACTGTCTACTATTGACCTCACCCCTTTCCTAAGAGGTCTGTCGGGGGCGTGCATAAGTGCACCAACGTGCCTACAGTCCCTGTCCTATTGTTTCTTTTTATTTTCTTATATGTATCCATGTATTTATAACTATGTTTATACTTATAATCTTGTAAGGAATTGACTAATCAAATAAATAAATAAAAAATAAAATAAAAACATTTCAAGTGTAGGGCAGTGGTGGTTAACCCTTTTGGCACCAAGTGCTGAAACAGGAGTGTGCATGCGTGCAAGCGGGAAACCAAAAGAGTAGTTTGCCAATGCACATGCAAGGGAGCACCAAAAACTGGATGTTTAGCTTCCCGGCACATGCACACATGCATGCCAGCCACCTGGTCTTCTGGTTTCTAACACACATGCGCATATGAAGACCAGTTGAGTGGTGCACACATGCGCTCCAGGGAGCTGTTCTTCTCGTTTCTGGTACTCCCACGCACATGAAGACCTGGTAGAGCAACAGATGATGGCTGGCGTGCCGGAGAGATGGCTCTGCATGCCACTTCCGGCACCTGTGGCATACGTTCGCCATCAGTGGTATATGGTGTCCTGCTTGAGTGAGGGGCTGGACTAGATGACCTACAAGGTCCCTTCCAACTCTGTTAAAACCTGTTAATCTGTTAAATCTGAAGGAAACGACCGAGAGTCTTGACTGGGAAAGGAAACACGAATCCACCCACTGTTTCTTCTCTTGCAGGTGTCCTGAAGAAGCATCAGATTCCTCTTCCAAGTGTCATGAACGCCACAAACACCGTACATGACCCCGAACTGATTTTTGGGGAGGTGAGTGGATGGAACCACATAGGTTTGCACAGGTGGTCCTTGCCTTACAACAGTTCATTTGGCGACTGTTCAAAGTTGCAATGACACGGTAAAAAAGGGGGCTTATGACTGGTTTTTTTCCCCACATTATTTATTTATTTATTTATTATTCATATTTATATGCCGCCCTTCTCCGGAGACTCAGGGCGGCTTACAATGTTTGGAGCACAACCCAATGTGCTCAGCAATATTGGGACCATTTGGGACCATTGCAACAACCCCAGGGTCACATGATCAAAATTCAGACACTCGGTAACCGACTCATATTTATGAGTCCCGGAGTCATGCTTTGGCAATTTTCTGATGAGCAAAATAGCAGTAGCAATAGCACTTAGACTTTTATACCACTTTATAGGGCTTTTACAGCCCTCTCTAAGTGGTTTACAGAGTCAGCCTTTTGCCCCCCCCCCAATAATCTGGGCCTTCCTTTTACCCACTTCAGAAGGACAGAAGGCTGAGTCAATTTTAAGGAAGGAAGGAAGGAAGGAAAGAAGGGAGGGAGGGAGGAAGGAAGGAAAAGCCATAGCACTTAGACTTATATACCGCTTTCACAGTGCTTCACAGCCCTCTCTAAGTAGTGTACAGAGTCAGCCTCTGGCCCCCAACAATCCGGGTCCTCATTTGACCCACCTCGGAAGGATGGAAGGCTGAGTCAACCTGGAGCCTGCTGGGATTTGAACTGACAAATTGCAGGCAGCTGGCTGTCAGCAGAAGTAGTTTGCAGTACTGCACTCTAACCGCTGCACCACTGAGGCTTAAATCCAATGGGGAAGCCCAGATTCACTTAACAATCAGGCCACTCGCTTAACAACAGCACTGATTCCCTTAACAACGGTGGCGAGAAAAATCATACAATGGGGCAAAACTCACTTAAATGACGCTCCCACTTAGCAACATCAGTGCTGGGCTCAATTGTAGTCGTAAGTCAAGGATGACCCGTATTTGGCTTGATTATACCTGAAGACTGCTTGTGTCAGACCTGTCCCAGTCTGATCCCTTAGGAAAGAGAGACCCTCGACTCCATTTGGATGAAGTGACAGGGTTCTTTTACTAAAAAGATGCTGCTTGCAGGAGAGTCAGACTAGAACTAAATTCCCCATGCTGAAAAGATATGGAAAGTTTCCCCACATCCCAGCTCTCTGCCCCCATGACCAGCCCATCTTCAGCCAGTTAGAGCCTGCCTAGGTGTTTTGAGAATGCTGAGGTGTTTAGGGTAATCCACATTCTTTCTCAGGGTGCATGGCCTTGGTAGCTGGCGCAAACTGGTTCTGGGCTTCCCTGCTCTTCATCAAGCTGTCATTTCCCCCCTCCCAAATTCCCATCACATACACAGGCAGAACCATTTGCTCCCCCCATGTCCCCCTCCCCTTTACTTGCCAGCAAGGATGCCAGCAAGGCGCTGAGCCAAAGATGGCAGACCTGACAGCTTGCTGCTCAGATCATGCAACCCCATTGCCTGTCAACTTCTGAAACATTCCTACACTTGTTTCTAAGTTTGCATAAGAAAGAGGGGGGTGGAGAGACTGGAGAAGCATACAGCAAATGAACTTAGAAGCACATTCCAACCTTTATCTTAAAAAAGATTGTAGCTAAGCTACTGGAGCTTTTGCCCGTGAAAAACTTTAATTGGAGAACGTGATGGATGACATCTAGCCCATATACGTGCTTAATTGGAGAAACTGATTTATGACATACCCAGGGGGGAGGGGGGAAGCAGGATCACAGGTGACTGTAATTAACGTATGCCAGAATTGGCTTCATACAGGTCATGCCAGTATGTTGCTCCTAATGAATTCTTTCAAGTTTTTTGAAGTTTGGCTCAAGGCTCATGACTTAATTAGGGCGGTCACTGGAATCCGGACAGCAAGCCGATTCTCCTAATTAATCAACATTACCAGGGTACCTGGTAATGTTCCCGGCCTCTCCAATCGCTCCCTGACATCTGGGGTGCATGGTGAGAAACTCAGGCAGCCATGGCAGAGGGCGGGCTATTGGAAGGAAGTCTGCTCCAGGTGACTCAAGGAGAAACAGACTTGGCCTGCAGCCAGAAGCAGCCAGAAGCTGGTGTTGCCTTCCCATCCCAAATTATAAAACAGGGGTCAAGGGGTGGGAGGAGATTCCCCCAAAAGTAGCCACACCATGCAATTATATCTGTGTCCCTTTTTCACAGGGGCTTTTTGGCTACCCTGCCCTCCCCAAAGACACCCCAACAGGGGTGGAGAAAGTATAGATGGCTCCTTGGCCCATTCATTTAAAATCTAGTGGTCTTCTAGCCCAACCCCCTGTACCATTTCAGACAAATGGCTTTCTTCTTAAAAAACCTCCAGTGTTGGAGCACCCACAACTTCTGGAGGCACGCCCTTCCCCTGAATAACAGAATAACAGAGTTGAAAGGGACCATGGAGGTCTTCTAGTCCAACCCCCTGCCTTTGCTCAAGCAGGAGACTCTCTACCAATTTGAGACAGATGGTTGTCCAGTCTCTTCTTAAAATCCTCCAGTACCCACAACTTCTGGAGGCAAGCCAACTAATTAATTAATTAATTAATTAAATTAAACTTATATGCCACCCAACTGCCACAGGACTCCGGGCGGCTCACAGCAAAAAATAAAAACACAAAGAATTACATTATAAAAATTTAAAAAACAGCAAACAACAGGAGGGCCGGATCTCGCTAGATCTCAGTCACACGATCAACAGCCCCAGGCCTGCCAGAAAAGCCAGGTTTTGACTGCTTTGCGGAAGGCCAGTAGGGTGGAGGCAGTCCGGACCTCGGGAGGTAGCTGGTTCCAGAGAGCCGGAGCAGCCACAGAGAAGGCCCTCTCCCACGGGCCCGGCAGCCGGCATTGTTTAGCTGATGGAACCCGGAGGAGACCGACTCTGGGGGTTCTTATCAGTCGCAGAGAGATGCAGGGTAGGAGACGATTCTGGAGATAACCTGGTCCTGAGCCATATAGGGCTTTATAGGTAATGACCAACACCTTGAATTGCACCTGGAGACTAATAGGAAGCCAGTGCAGCTCACGGAGAATCGGTGATATGTGAGTGTATCTCGGGACACCCACAACAGCTCGCGCAGCTGCATTCTGGACCAACTGAAGTCTCCGAATGCTCTTCAAGGGTAGCCCCATGTAGAGTGCTTTGCAATAATTTTCCACCCCACAAACATCTGGGTTGCGTTAAGGGCCAACCTTGAGTAGGGCTGCCCGGTCTCTGAATGAGATGATCATGAGAATTTTCTACTGTTCACAGAACCTGCTGATCATGCAAACAACCATTCAGCCTTACGACTCAAAAGAGATGGCACGGCTAGTGAAGAAGCAGTGTTCCGCAATCAAGCTGTAAAAAAGGAAGGTGTGGAGGTCTTTCTGATCAACACGTTTCCCCCCTTTGCTCATTCAGCAGTTGAATCTATCCCTTGGAATGAAATTGACCAAATTTATGCTGCAAGCTGAGAAGATAAAGGCAACCTCTTTGTTAATGTCTCTTAATAATTTGCATTTTTTGGGGTAAACCACTATGAGGTGTGACTAATTGGAAAGGAGGTCGCAAATTTACAACAATTAATACCTAAAAAATATCCACCCATGATTTGTTGCTTCCGGAAACCTGGATGATTGAGGTTCCTTCCCTGCCCTGCTGAAACTTCTACTCTGCTGTCTACTACTCTCAATAGTAGAAGCTCACTAGGGAATTAGGGCGACTCTGTCTATGCTTCTCAAATAAAAGCTTCCAATTCCTTCTTCTGCATTTGTTGGGTTTGCTTTGGACTTGCATCTCTTGAGGTTCATGAAGACATTATGGGGTTCTGGAGGGACTTCTGTCCATGGTGCCAGGATGTGGATGGAGAATAGATGCTGGGTTGAAACTTGATCAGACAATCTTCAAAGCAGGTCTGCTGAATCAGATCTCAGGGCTTTATGTCAGAAAGGGGCACCTGAAGAACCAGGGATGGAGGCCAGCTGCAGAGGTGTTATTCAGCAGGTTCTGACCAGTTTTGGACAACCGGTAGCGGAAATTTTGAGTAGTTCAAAGAACCGGCCAATACCACCTGTCATTGGAGATCTTACAATATCCTACCCCGCCAATCCACACCCACAGAACTGGTAGTAAAAAAAATTGAATCCACCACTGGCCTGCTGGATGAAGTTATGGGGCCATCAGGCCAAACATTAGCACCTTGAGAGCCAGGGATGCTAAGGAAGAAGAGGTGCAGCTATGATATTGAGGAGAATGTACTCTGTTAGAGTTTGCAGCAAAATTCAAATGCAGTAACCACACAGATGACTGATTCAGCAGGATCATTCACTTCTTTATAAACATAATAATATGAGTAAATTTTACAATACCATTTGTAGATTCTTTCACCATAACATAAGCAAAAACACAAACAGCAGCAGTAGTTCAGAGCAGATATCAGTTTCAACATGCAAACAAGACTAGTTTCAGTTTCACTTTATTTTATTTATTTATTTATTTGTCAAATGATTATAAGATAACAGCTAATAAGTATAAACATAGTTATGAATACATAAAATGGATACATATAAGAAAAATAAAAAGAATCAATAGGACAGGGACAGTAGGCACATTGGTGCACTTATGCACGCCCCCGACAGACCTCTTAGGAAAGGGGTGAGGTCAATAGTAGATAGTCTACGGTTAAAGTTTTTGGGGTTTGGGGAAGAAACCACAGAGTCAGGTAGAGTATTCCAGACATTGACCACTCTGTGGCTGAAGTCGTATTTCCTGCAATCAAGTTTGGTGCGGTTAACCTTGAGTTTGTATCTATTGTGTGCTCTTGTATTGTTATGGTTGAAGCTGAAGTATTCATTGACAGAAAGGACATTGCAATGTGTGATTTTATATACTATACTTAGATCGGACCGAAGGCGGTGTAGTTCTAGGTTTTCTAGGTCTAGAACCTCAAGTCTGGTGGCATAAGGTATTCTGCAATGAGTAGAGGAGTGGAGAACTCTTCTTGTGAAATATTTCTGGTCTTTCTCCACTGTGTTAATATCAGATATGTAATGTGGGTTCCAGACTGATGAGCTGTATTCAAGTATTGGTCTAGCAAATGTTTTGTATGCTGTAGTTAATAATGTGATATTACCAGAGAAAAAGCTAAGTAGGATTAGGTTAACAACTCTTAATGCCTTTTTGGCTTCTCAGCAAAGCACACAGAGCCAAACCACACCCAGACTGTCAGCTCCCATTGGCTGGTCTGTTACCATGCTTACTCACTTGCTGACTTTGTTAACCATGTCTCTGCCTGTTCATGAATATACTCTGACATAGTCCTTCTGGTTTCTTCTCTCTTCACGAGATAACAGACTAGCAGAGTTGAAAGGAACACTGGAGGGACATTCTGCTCAAGTAGGAGACCGTATCTCCTTTCAGACAAGCGATTGTCCAGTTTCTTCTTAAAATGATGGAGATGTTTTTAGAATGATGGAGATGGTTTTTTTTAAAATTCACATTTATATGCCGCCCTTCTTCAGAGACTCAGGGTGGCTTACAATTTTTGGGATACAACCCAATGCGCTCAGCAATAGCCTTCATTCCATTGTATATGCCTGCTTATTACTAAGCGGCATTTTTACAAAGTCAGCTTATTGCCCCCAACAATCTTGGGTCCTCACTTTACCTACCCCGGGAGGATGGAAGGCTGAGTCAACCTTGAGCCTGGTGGGATTCAAGCCTGCACTAATTGCAGGCAGCTGGAACTGAGTGCTAGGCGTTTAACAGCCTGCACCACCAAGGCATCTTTTCAAGATGCCCGAAAGCATGAAGAGATTCCATGGTGACTATCATCACATTCCATCCCTGTACTGGGGTCTTGAGTGACGCCAGTTGGCCAAATATCAGGTGGGGCAATCCTTCCCTTCATAACCCAACCAGGTCATGGTTGGTCATCTCATCAACAATCACATCATGGATGAGGGGTGGGCGGATGGGCTTACAGCCCCAACCTGGCTGTCATGCCCCCTTCAGAGCCTGAATCTGAGCGGGAAGATGAGCTGGAACTGGAGCCAGCTGAGATGGAGGGAGCGGTTTCATTGGCTTCGGAGGAAAATGGAGAAGAGCAGGCCCAGTCAGGCCAGGGCCTTTCCGGATTGGGACGGCTTGTAGGCAGGGAGGAACAGGGGCAGGAGGACCAAGAGGAGCTAAGAGAAAGGCGATGAACAAGGACATCCCCTCCTGATCCCCGAGCATGGAGAGTGGAGAGAAGGAAAGAACAGCGCCAACTGACCCAACTACTTGGGAGGAGAGCACCCCACCCAAGGCACACCTGGGGATGGAGATTTAAGGAGATGCTGTGGGGAGGGGCATTTGTCAGGAACAAACGCTGAGTTCCCAGAGTTATGAATGCCGACGTTTGAACTTTCCTGGATTCCTTGCATTTTGTCTGGATTTCTGGATTACTTGCCTGGCTCCTTTGCTTCCTGGACCCCCCGACTTGCCCTGCTGGATTTCTTGCTGTGCAGCCGTGGTGTTCACAGCATTGGGCTGGACTATTTGCAGTCAGAGGGGGGGTGCCTATATATATGTGTGTGTGTGTGTGTGTGTGTGTGTGTAATCACTTTGCCCTGGACTTGCCAGAAACCTGGGAGCGTTTGGGGAAATTTATTTATTTATTTATTTATTCGACTTATATGCCGCCCCCTCTCCCAAAGGACTCAGGGCGGCTCACAACTAAAATAGGCAAGAGCCTTGGTAGCTCAGGCTGTTAAATGCCTGCTCTTAAGATCCAGCTGCCTACAATTATTGTAGGCTCGAATCCCACCAGGCTCAAGGTTGACTCAGCCTTCCATCCTCTCAGGGTAGGTAAATTGAGGACCCAAGATTGTTGGGGGCAATTAGCTGACCTTGTAAAAATGCCGCTTAGTAATAAGCAGGCATATACAATGGAATGAAGGCTATTGCTGAGCACATTGGGTTGTATCCCAGAAATTGTAAACTGCCCTGAGTCTTCGAGAGGGCGCATATAAATGTAATTTAAAAAAAAAAATACAGTACAACAATAAATTACTTAAAAATTATATTAAACGAGTTATAAGCCGAATAAGCAATTGAAACCCCCAAGTTAAAAACAAAACCCCGAGTGTCAACAAAGCCCAGATTGTAAAAACAGCCAGGTTTTTAACTCGTGGCGGAAGGTGCAGAGATCGGGAGCCAACCGGAGCTCCAGCAGAAGAAGATTCCATAGAGCGGGGGCCACCACAGAATAGGCCCTCCCCCGGGTTCCCGCCAAGCGACATTGAGTCGCAGACGGCACCCTGAGGAGACCCCGTCTGTGCACCCGTAATTTGGAGCAATAAAGGGGCGGTTTGAACTGCCAGCTGCCCGTGTTGCCTCTGTGCCATTCGCCGGGTCATGACACTGGCATTCAATAGCAGCAGGTGGAAGACGGGGCCATAGAAGGTCCACTGATAGGACAATGGAGCTGAGGTGAAGGGAAGGAGTGTGGAACAGTTCCATGGTTCCTGAAGGTGACCTGCTCCCTGGCTCTGGTTATATCTCCTCCTGCCTGACCCCTCCCTAAAGTTATGGCCTTCTTCTACCCACCAGCCCAAGAATAGCCCTGTACACAAAACCAAGCGCCAGGACCGGGAACCCGCAATGTCTTCATGACATGTCCCTGGGATGGGACACTGGTGACCCTGCAGCCCTTTAGTGTCAACAGCTGTCAGGGCCAACACACTATTTCACATTGCAACACCTTCCAAGATACCAAGACACACCAGCTGCCTCCCCTGTCCCTACTCCCACCCACCCTCCTCCCTGGCTCTCGCTCAGAAGGGGCCATCAGACCCTTCACTGAGTACACATGGAGTCAACTTCCTCCCTTCCCTTCCCCTCCTCTCCTCTCCTCCTCCACACTCCCCTTCTGTTCCCTTCCGCTCCCCTCTTCTTCTCTCCTCTCCTCTCATTTCCTCCCCTCTTTTCTCCTCCTCTCTCCTTTCACTCTCCCATCATTCCTTCTCCCCTCTCCTCTTCCATCCTCTTCCTCCTCCCTCCTTCTCCCTCATATCTCTCATCCTTCTCTTCCCTCCTCCATTTCTTTTCTCTCCCCTTTTTCTTCTCCCCTCTCCCCTTCTCCTCCCCTCCTGTCATCTCCTCCCCTCCCCTCCCTTCCTTTCTCTTCCCCTCCTTTTCTTTCCTTTCCTCCCCTCTTCTCTCCTCCTCTTCTCCTCTCCTCTCTTCTTCCCTTCTCTTCTCTTCTCCTCTTTCCCCTCCTTCTCCCCTCTCCTCCTCTTTTCCCTTCCCTCCCCCTCCTTTTCTCCCCTCCCCTCCCCTGGCCCAGCTCCCCTTTTTCCTGCCAGGTCTCACCCAGAAGAGAGGATATTTCTCAGAGCTATTCTATTCTAAACAAGATCCATACAGTATCATTAATTATCAAGGGACCCAAGGAAAAATGTTTTCTTGAGCTATCCATAATCATGTCCAGTTTCAAGATGGGGAAAGTGAAGACGATGACCTAGACCGGTGTTGCCAACTCGCAGCTCCGGAGCCGCATGCAGCTCTTTCACCCCTCTGCTGCATCTTCCTGTCTCCCGCTCCTAGATGGAGAAAGGGAAGCTCCATTAGCATAACAAAAAAAGTGAAATTAAACTCTGTTGTTCTGTTATTTATTCTCTGCAGAAGATCTTGCTTTAAGCCGGAGTTTGCTGACCTTGGTGGTTACGTGAACTTGGCTCAAAGCAGATCCCAGATACTGATAACAGGATATGGCACTGTGCTCACTGTCCCTATTGTGTGTCAGAAAGCACACTGTTTGCGCACTTGGTCCCTCTGGCACCTGCACCAGCTCAGCTTGTGTTGTGGGGCAGGTTGCCTTACACGGCAGGGACGAAGGCCATGTGGGCACCAAATCAAAGAACCTGCTGGTGAGAAAATACAAACAGGAAGCTTTCAAGAAGAGACTGGACTGCCATCTGTCAGAAACCGAGTGCTCGGGTGAGGGGTTGGGCTAGATGACCTACAAGTCCCTTCCAACTGAGTTAATCAGTTAAATCTAAGCTAAAGCTTCCAAGAAGAGGTTGGACTGCCATCTGTTAGAAATGGTGTAGGGTCTCCTGCTTGGATGGAAGGGTTGGATTAGATGACCTCTAAGGTCCCTTCCAACTCTTGCTAATCTGTATAATGTGTATGTCTGTGACTCAGACAATGCAGCAAATCGGGGTGCTGGGAAAAGATTTAAGGGAACCTGTTTCTTTCTTCAGCTGGTCTTCATTTCAGCTTCATTACTCTATTTAAAAAAAGGTCTGATTTTATTAAGAGCTTACCATCCCTGTCCTAAAGTACTCCTTTTATTCGTATCCATTTCTTGTATTAATAATCATGTTCATTCCGTTATCTAATGTATTTGACAAAATAAATAACTAAAATACATAATAAGTTCCTATAAAAGATAAAACACAAAGTAACAAAAATGGAGAAAAGATTTAAAAGATGGGGAGAGGATGAATGGATGGAAGGAAGGAAGGAAAAGGGGGGAGGGGAAGGGAGGGGGCAGGGATGAAGGAAAGGAGGAAGGATGGAAAAAGGAAGGAAAAAAGGAACAGGGATTAAGGAGAAATCAAGGGAAAGGGCCTGGAAGAAAAAGTGAGTGGGTGAGTGAGTGAAAGTGTCAGGGCATAATCTTGGGATTTGCTTTCTGGAACCAAAGTGATCTAAGGATCTTCTCTCCTCAGTTGATCTTCCGCTCAGCACCGCCAACCTGACACTTGCTGATCATACTCTTAATGCCCTTGATGTAAGAGTTCGATTGTTCCTTTCCTTTAAAAAAAAAAGGATTTTCTTTAGCTCTGCCAGCCATTGTCTGCAAGGAATCAGCCACTGAGCTCTCTTACGAAAGAAATGCAGCAGACTTACCACCATGTCCCAGAGAAAATTTCCCTTTATTTAATTAAAAAAAACCCCAAAAACCTCCAGAACTGAAACATCAGAATTTGAAAAAGTTTATCTGGAGGATTGCTATATTGAAGGGGTTAGGGTGCCTATCACTCTTTCTTTCTTTCTTTCTTTCTTTCTTTCTTTCTTTCTTTCTTTCTTTCTTTCTTTCTTTCTTTCTTCCTTCCTTCCTTCCTTCCTTCCTTCCTTCCTTCCTTCCTTCCTTCCTTCCCTTCCTTCAGTTGACTCAGCCTTCTGTCCTTGCCAGGTGGGTGAAATGAGGACCCAGATTGTTGAGGGCAAGAGGCTGGCTCTGTAAACTGCTTAGAGAGGGCTCCTCCCTCCCTCCCTCCTCCCTCCTCCCTCCCTCCCTTCCTCCTTCCTTCCTTCCTTCCTTCCTTCCTTCCTTCCTTCCTTCCTTCCTTCTAAAGGTTGACTCAGCCTTCCATCATTCCGAGGTGGGCAAAAGGAGACCCAGATTGTTGGGGGCAAGAGGCTGGCTCTGTAAACCGCTTAGAGAGGGCTCCTCCCTCCCTCCTTCCTTCATTCATTCCTTCATTCCTTCATTCCTTCATTCCTTCATTCCTTCCTTCTAAAGGTTGACTCAGCCTTCTGTCCTTCCCAGGTGGGTGAAATGAGGACCCAGATTGTTGGGGACAAGAGGCCGGCTCTGTAAACTGCTTAGAGAGGCCTGGAAAAGCACTAGGAAGTGGTGTACAAGTCTAAGGGCTATTCCTTCCTTCCTTCCTTCCTTCCTTCCTTCCTTCCTTCCTTCCTTCCTTCCTTCCTTCCTAAGGTTGACTCAGCCTTCTGTCCTTCCCAGGTGGCTGAAATGAGGACCCAGATTGTTGGGGACAAGAGGCTGGCTCTGTAAACTGCTTAGAGACGGCTGTAAAAGCAGTACTGTGAAGGGGTATGTAAGGCTACGTGCTACTGCTATTGCTAAACTAGTCATACCCATTTCCTGCAATCAGAATAACAAGCCCTGAAGCAATGGGGAACGTCATTCTAGAACCCTGATGCTGCGCCTCATAGAATCCTAGAACTGGAAAGGATCTCGCAGATCTTCTAGTCCAATCCCCTGCTCACCTCTGGTGGCAAGCAGTTCCACTGGTTAATTGTCCTCCCTGTTAGGAAGTTTCTCCTTAGTTCTAGGTTGCTTCTCTCCTTGATGAGTTTCCATCCATTGCTTCTTCTCCTGCCTTCGGGGGCTTTGGAGAATAGCTTGACCCCCCTCCTCTTTGTGTCAGCCTCTCAAAGTTGTGCTTTCACACAAGTGTCCCTTTATCCTTCCAAAGAGGATGTTAGTAACGGTGATTGTATTACCAGCCCTTAAAGCACCTTCAGTTTGCCTCTTGAGGGTTCTTAAAACCCGGCTAATACTAAAATCCTACCTGCGGATCAGATAAAAATGGTAATTCCTCCAAAATGGAATTTAATCTGGTTGTCTAAGAGAAAGCTTTGAGTATTCTTGTTCAGGACTCGGGATAATGATTGATTGGATTGGATTGGATTGGACTTATATGCCGCCCTTCTCCCTGAGGACTCAGGGCGGCTCACAACATTAAAATACAAATGCAGAATAAATTAAGTAAAACACTATTAAACATTAAGCCCAATAAACTTTAAAACCCACAAACTAATTTAAAAACAGTTAAGAAACCCATCCCACTCTGCTTCAGTCCAGGCTGGATTGCTGAAAGAATCAGGTCTTCAGGTTGCAGCAGAAGGAACGGAGGTCCGGGGTTAATCGGAGCCCCAGAGGGACCCTGAGGTAGGACAGGAAGGATCTGCTTCAAGGGTTGACTGGTAGTCCTCGACTTACGATGGTGCATTTAGTGACTGGAGTTACAACGGCCCTGGACAAACTCACCTTGGACCTTTTTTTTTTCATACTTACGACCTGTTGCAGCATCCCCGTGGTCATGTGATCAAAATTCAAAGGCTTGGCAACTGGCATGTGCTTACAACGGTTGCTGTGTACCGAGGTCACATGTGGGGGTGGGCTTCCAAAAATTTTTTTGCAACCGGTTCTCTGCCCAGTTGCTGGGTGGCTGTGGCCATGGTGGGTGTGGCCTAGCTGGCCTCCTGCACCATGGTGGTGCTCTGTGGGCTCTGTAGCCTCCAGGGGCAGAGGTGGTTATGCAGCTAGTTCTGACCGGTTCTGGAGAACCAGCAGTGGAAATTTTGAGTAGTTTGGAGAACGGCCAATCCCACCTGTGACTGGCCCCACCAACCCCATCTCTTCTCTGCCTCCCATTGAGTCCCAGCTGATCGGCTGGGTCTCCTTTGGTTGCCCTGCACAGGAGAACAGAGCTGGAAAGCAGGTTAGTGGGGTGGGGAGGGATTTTGCAGTAAATCCTTCCCCTGCCATGCCCACCAAGCCACGCCCACCAAAGCACACCACGCCCACCAAGCCACACCCACAGAACCGCTAGTAAAATTTTTGAATCCCACCACTGTCCGGGGGCTCATTTTTCTCCCTCCCCAAGCCTCCTTGCAAACCCTGCACTTACATGGGATCCAAAATGGGCTGTGTGGAGACTCCTGGGAGAGGAGGGGCAGGGTGGGTGGGGCCAACCGGTCGTTGCAACTACTGGTTTGCCAAACCGGATGTAAAATTAATTATTATTATTACCTTTATGGTCAGAGTACAAGCTGTGCACAATGAGATTGGCTGAGCCTCCCTTCGTGCACCCACATGCACACACACAATGCACAGTGAGGACAGAAGTCCCTAACCCAGTCCCAATCTTATTACACTAGGTGCCCTTGTTGCACAATGCGCTGGCCCCGCAAGTCTGTCATACTCTATCTATCACTCAAACTGGTGCGAAATGGTAGCAGCCCACCCCCTGGTCACATGGTCCCCTTTTGGACCTTCTGACGAGCAAAGTCAGTGTGGAAGCCAGATTCACTTAACAGCTGGGTTACTTACTGCAATCAACTGCAAAGATTCACTTAGCAACTCTGGTAAACTCATGGGTAAAGAGTAGGAACGTCCAAGCTAATCACCTTGTAGCAAGGTTCCATGTAGAAAATCCAACCAAGCCTTGGAGGAGGGGGTTCATGAACATAAGCTTCCATATCTGCGATCAGTTAGTTTTTTTGTTTGTGTTGTACAGGTTCAAGAAGTGAGGGGAGCCAAATGTCAACATAAAACATTTTGTATACATGTTTTATAGTTGTCAACAGAAAGATGGGGGGGGGAGTTTCAAAGAGCAGGCAGCTCCAACAGTGTGGAATTGAAAGTACATTCCATTCATATTTTCTTCAGAGACTGATTAGATGACTGAAGCTTCTGCCACGCAAAAATCTAATTGGAGAGCATGATTGATGACTCTTGGCTATGGCCGTGTTTCATTGGATGATACACCCAGAGGGGTGTGGAGGGGGAAGCAGGATCAAGGGTGACAGTGAACTACATATCTCAGAGTCAGCTATGCCCAGGCTAATGGCAGAAGTTAACTTCTAATAAATCCTTTTTGGTTTTGGGAGTGTGGCTCGAGGCTCATGATTTAATTGGAGTAACTGCCAGAATCCTGACATCTGGCACAAAAAAAAGTTGTATGATGGAGCAAAACTCACTTCACAAATGTCTCACTTAGCAACAGAAATGTTGGGCTCAATTGTGGTCGTCCGTCAAGGACTTCACAGACTCAAGCAGATTTGCCAGCCTTCAGTCCAACTCAATTTAAAGGACCCCCAGGAATTTGGCTCCGTGCGAGGGGCAGAGGTCCCACACGTTCGGACAGAACTCTAGAACCCATCTCACCAGAAACAAGCCAGGATTGTCAGCTTGTGAAGGTCTGCAGGAAGACATAGGGGAAGGACAGAGAGGAGTGATGTCAAATGAAACATGTTGTCACATATTATTCCATTTGTAAGGTCATCAATGGTTCGTGATGGATGTTGTTGGAAGAAATATCCACCTGGTTCAGTTCCAAGCCAGGAGGAAGATACTGGAAAGATGGAAGCTGATTGGAAAGATGGCTTAATGATGAAAGAGAACTACCAAGCATCTGGTTCTCTGGAGCAACTGACTGCATGGAGTGGGCAGTGAGAGGTATTTATACCCTCTTTGGGCTTTGAACTTGAGCTTCCTGTTCCTGTGCAAGAACATGTATTCTATTGGCTGTTGCCAGATTTGTATGGGGTCATATTTGTCTGAGTTCCCAGGTTTGGTTGAAGTTTGCTGAGTCATGCAATATCCTTGGGAGATTGTGCAATGCAGTGAGCTCTGTGTCTTCTGCTACATGGTCCTGTTATGTCCTTGTCTTCTTAATCCCATCGCCCTGGAGCTGAAGTTGTTTGTCTTGTAGATAGACTGGCCCAGTCCTGCTGGGACTATTAAGAAAGACTTGGGGCCTGCTTTCTGTCTTTAAAAACATGTTTCTCCTTTAGGGAAATATAATATTCTGCCTTTTTAAATCTTTCTTGAAATTTCATTCTTCTAGGAGAGTGGGGTCTTCCCTCAATGCCAATGTGAGTCACAGCCTCTGCAAGGAGACATGCTGACCATAGTTGTAAGTGGTAGGATTGGGCTCCACTCCATTATCCTTTGGACCTGCCAATCAAGGAGGTCCTCAAGATGAGAGGTGACCTCTAGGAGAAGGAATATTGTCTTGGTAGTTACAGTAGGTAGAGAACATGAACAATTTAAAGCTCATCCTTAGATCCAGTCTTAGAACACTGTTTGGAAAAAGTGCAGAGAAGAGCAATTAAGAGGATTAAAAAATCTGGAGACTAAAACATATGAAGAATGGTTACAGGAATTGGGTTTGGCTAGAGGAGGGGATCAACTTATTCTCCAAAGCCCCTGAAGGCAGGCCAAGAAGCGAGAGATTGGAACTCATCAAGGAGTGAAGCAACCTGGAATTGAGGAGAAACTTCCCGACAAGTGAGGACAATTAACCAGTGCAACAGAAGTTGCCTCCAGAAGTTGTGGGTGCTCCAACACTGGAGGTTTTCAACTAAAGACTGGACACTCACTTGTCTGAGATGGTATGGGGGCTCCTGCTTCAGCAGTGGATTGGAGTAGAAGACCTCCAAGGTCCCTTCCAGACCTATTCTAATTCTGACATTTGCCAATGGGTTACATAACACACTAAGCCAAAACCTGATAAACCATGATATGGTGTAGCACAGTGTTTCTCAACCTTGAAGTTATGTGGACTTCAACTCCCAGAATTCTGGGAGTTGAGGTCCACACCTCTTCAAAGCACCAAGGTTGCCAGCGTTGAAGATATGTGGACTTCACCTTGAAGGCACCTTGAAGATAAGTGGACTTCTGGCAATTGGTCTCCCAGATTGATGCCAAGATTGCCAACAATGTTGAATAGCCCACTTCTCCTCCTTTTCTCTCTCATTCTGGGTGGGCAGCCAACTTTCTTGAAGCCAATATGTTGGTTCAGTAGATCTTTGGAAGAGTCACGTGAATCTGGCACTGAAGAGCCTCTCTAAGTTTCAAGAAGTCCGTGAAAAATATTTATCTTGGAAAATCTTGTGAGTTTGTATCACATCTCCATGGTTATCAAAGCCCTGAATTGGTTCTTTCATTCACGGGCAACTATATAACTGGCAGCCCAAGAGAAGATTAGGGAGGACAGATCTGAGCACACTGAGGAAGCTCTATCCATCCAGACATGTAAGTCAACTGTGTGATAGTCCAAAGGTACCCCAGATGGTGGAAGAGGCCCCTTCTAAGAAATTTGATGGATATGTAAGATTGGGGTTGAGTCTCCCATCCAGCCATTCCTGCATCTTTAGCTCCAGAGTCTGGGTGCAACTCTGAAGTGTTCCAGCAGGCTTGAAAAGAGCTACACATGTCTTCTTCTGCAGATTTGTAAATTGAGGTTCTCACTCTCAGTTTCTTCCAGTTGCCTTTCTTATGGACAGTCATCAGATACTTCTGGGCTCTGTCCCTTGAGTTGGTGCCCATCAGATCTTTGACTCTGTCCTTCTTCTAGAAGATGAGGGTCAATGTGGGCAGAAGATCAGAAGATTAGAGACTGGATGTTATAAGGGGAACCCATGTTCTCCAGGGCTACAGCAGCTCAGTGTCTGCCATTTTGAGCCTTTGAGGCTCTGCCATCATGAGAAATGATTAGAATAAAAAACCAGGGCTCTTCCTTCTCACTCTCCCCAAAAAGCAAAAAGTGAGGTGATTATTTATTTGAGGACATCCTTAGTGTTATGTATGTAGGTTTGAATGTTATTGGTTTATTTTGAATTGTTCTTGTAAAATGTCAAATGGGATTGGTTTAAATAGTGTGGGAAAAACCCTGCACTCTGATTGGCTGGCAACTATGGCTGCTGGCTATAAGCAGCGTAGCCCACAAGTTGGGTCCATTCGAGCTGTAGTCACTAAACAAACTCTTCACTGAAGCTCTTCGTGTCTGACTCTTCATGCAAACTTAACACTGGCGACGAGGATGGGATTCACCTGAAGAAGAGACGACGTGGAAGACAAGCAGAAGAGCGAGATGGCTGCGCTGAACACCCCACCAGCCCCATTCGATCGGCGGTGCAACTGGGAATCATATGCGGATAAACTTCCAGATGTATTTTGAAGGAAGCCTCACCGATATCCCGAGAAGCGGAAAGAGGAGGTATTTCTCATGCACTGTGGGTCCGGCAGTCTTCAAGATGGCGAAGGCGTTGGCGGGAGCTGCAGACTTGAAGGTAATGGAATGGCCTGATTTAGAAAAGCTTTTAAAGCCATACGCCCCACAAGTATCGTGCCTCATTAAGAGACACAGTTTTACCGTCGGGATCAGGGGAAAGCGAAAATGTTAATGACTTGTGGCAGTTTTGAAGGGACATTGGGGGTGCTTGTGAGTTTACCAACTTAGAAGAGGCCATGCGTGTCGGTTTGTTCTAGGTCTTAAAGATAAGGTCTTACAGAGCAAATTACTAATGAAACCTAAGATCACGTTTAAGGAGGCCATAGAGGAAAGCTGTTTCAGGAAGCAGGACGCAGCAAGTCTCAGCAGCAGCCATGAAGAAAATTAACAAGGCCATTCTGATGTGGAAAAGTTCACAACAGCCCTGCGAGCAATAGACTCTGATTCAGACTGCAGTGAGGTGGAGGAAGGAATTTATAGACTCAGAATGGAGAAGAAAAGGAAAGACCTTGGAAAAAGAGGCAACATTTTTTGCAGAGGCTGTGGGGGCACCCCTGCACTGAATACAGGATTTTAGACACCATCTGACGCGTTGTGGAAAAGAGGTCACCTAGCAAGAGTCTGCAAATCATCCAGAACTCCACCTAGTAGGAAGAAATTCCCTGAGAAGGAATTCAAGCCCAACAACTTCATTGAGAAATGGGGCACAACTCAGAAGCAAATGGGAAGAATGAAACTCATCAAACAGTCACAATTGGTCATTCTTCACCCTTGAGAAAAGAAAATACATGTGAAGGTATTCATTGAAGGAAGGCCTTGCCAAATGGAAGTGGACTCAGGCTCCTATTTATCTATGGTGTCATGGGACACTATTCTGAGCTACTTCCCAACATTCAGAAGAAGCATTTCCAGAAGCAAAGCACTGACTCTTAAAGACTACCAAGGAAACAAGATTCCAGTAGTTGGAACAAGAGAATTCAATGTGAAGTTTAAAGGCCCACCAAATGTTTGCCCCTGACCATTGTGGACAAGGACGCCCAAGCTTGCTGGGACTTGAGTGGTTCAATCCACTAGGCATCGGTGACTGGCATCAATCATTGAGCAACTCTGAATGGGAGGAGGCCTTGAAGTCTGAGTTTCAGAGGTCTTCAGTGAAGGATTGGGCAAGCCCAACAATTCAGTGAGAAAATGGGGAGCAACTGGGAGGAGGCCTTGAAGTCTGAGTTTCCAGAGGTCTTCAGTGAAGGATTGGGCAAGTATATGGGGACCTATCACTTTCAACCTAGATCCCAAGGTGCCCCCAATCTGTTTAAAGCCCAGAAGGGTTCCATTTGCTTTAAAGGAAAAAATTGATGCACAATTAGACAAATTAATAGCTCAAGGGGTTTTAGAGCCCACTGACCACTCCAGATGGGAGACACCCATAGTCACACCAGTCAAGGCTGATGGGTCAGTAAGAATCTGTGGAGACTATAAGGGGACACTGAACCATGCGCTGCAGCAGAGGCATATCCAGTTCCAGTGGTGCATCATCTGTTACATCACTTGGCAGGGTACAGTCTTTGCCAAATTGATTTGGCCCAGGCATATCAACAACTAACAGTTGATGATGCCACTGCAGAGGCCCAAACCATTGTGACTCATAGAGGTGCTTTCAAATGTAAAGGTTACAATTTGAGTAAGCGTGGCACCAGGCATCTTCAAAGCCTTATGGAAAGAATGCTCCAAGGACTGCCAGGGGTAGTGCCTTACTTTGATGATGTGTTAATCTCTGCTGAAAATGACACTCACAAGAAAGACTCAGAGAAGTCCTTACCAGATTCAGGAAAGCGGGTTAAAAGTCAAGGAAGAAAAATGCACTCTTAAAACTGACAGGGTTGAGTTCCCTACATGATTGACAAGCATGGCATCCACCCTACAGATGCCAAGGTTAAAGCAATCAAAGAAGCCCCTAGACCTAAATGCAAAACAGATTTGCAAGCCTTTGGACTTATTAACTTTTATCACATGTTCCTACCTCAGAAGGCAACCATTGCTGAACCATTGCACAGATTACTTGATAAGAAGTCTGTTTGGGTCTGGGGAGGAAGGAACAATCAGCATTTAACAGTATTAAGAGACTAATCACGTCTGATGCTGTACTGATACAGTTCTCTGAGAATTTGCCTGTTGTACTGACTTGTGATGCATCCCCCTTGGAGTGGTTTGAGCCACAGGCTTCCCAAAGGAGAGAAGCCCCTATTGCATTTTACTCTCGCACTTTGACCAAAGCAGAGAATTACAGCCATTGGACAAAAGAGGCATTGGCAGTTGTTGCAGCTGTTAAGAAATTTCATGAATATCTGTATGGCAGAACATTTACCATTGTTACAGATCACAAACCTTGTTAGGCATTGTGGCAGGAGACAAGCCTACACCTACTATCCTGTCACCAAGAATACTGAGGTGGACTGAATTTCTTGCATCTTATTCATACAAACTTATCCACAAGCCTGGCAAGTACATTGGACATGCTGATGCACTGAGTCGCTGCCCACTTGCCACAAGGAGGACTTTGAACCTGAAACACACACCTTTTTCCTAGAAACTGCTTGCCAAGCTTCCAGTTCATGCTGCTGAAATTGCCAGAGACTGCCAAAGACACTGTGTTGGCTCCTGTTATAGGCTGGATTAAGAAAGGTTGGCCTCTTCAAGATCACCTCACCTTGCCCAACCTTTTAAGTCCAGGCAAACTGAATTATCTGTATTAAGAGGATGTATTTTGTGGGGTAACAGAGTGGTTATTCCTGCAAAACTGCAAAGAGAGGTTTGGAAATGTTACATGAGGATCATCCTGGTATTGTAAGGATGAAGGGATTGGCCAGGAGTTATGTATGGTGGCCAGGTATTGACAAAATGGTTGAAAACTGGGTTGCATCTTGTCCCAACTGTCAGGTAGTCAGGCCTGCACCATCTCACGCCCCCACAATGGAATGGGAATGTCCTAGGGGCCCATGGTCCAGGATTCACATTGATTTTGCTGGCCCTACCAGAGGGCACACTTTTCTTATTATAGTAGATGCATATTCCAAATGGCTAGAGGTAATCCCCATGGCATCCACCACAACTGATGCTGTCATCAAGCAGCTCAAAACTTTTGTAACCCACGGGTTACCTGATGTTCTTGTCTCTGACAATGGCCCCTCAATTTACATCCAACCTCTTTGAATCCTATTTAGCACAACAGGGTATCAGACATGCCCTTATTTCCCCACCCTTCTCGCTAACGGCCGGGCTGAACATGGTATGCTTTACCAAGGAGAAGCTTCAGCAACTGGGTCCTGGGACATCACTGAGAAAGAAAAACTTCAGTGTTCAGCACATCACCCTAACCCATCTAATAACTTATCCCCAGCAGAGTTGTTGATGGGTAGGAAACTTAGGTCTTCCTTGAGCCTTCATCCCACTTACAGCAATCCAACCACCACTAGATTCCACTTCCAAAGTTTGCACATTCAGTGTGGGTGATTCTGTTTATGCTAAGAACCTTAGGTGAACCTTTGTGATTCCTGCTGAGATAACTCAGATCACAGGCCCTCGTTCTACAGGGTGCAAACAGAGGATGGACTCCTCTGAGCAGGCACATTGATCAACTTAGATCCAGGTTCTCAGGAACATCTCCCTTGTCCCTCTCTAGTTCCCTCACCTGATGTCAATTCTAGGGGGAAGGGGAGGAACAGGAGGAAAATCAGCAAGCAAGAATCCACCCCATGTGTAACGAGCCATTATGACAGGAACCATCCCAAAACCTGTCACAATGCCAAAATCCATCCTTAGAAGTGGAAGATTGTACATCACTACCTGACTTGGGTGCTGACATTGGGCTGGAGATGGGTTGGGAGGAGAGACCAGATTCTAACAATCAAACAGGGTCTTCTTTCACAGGAAGTCCTAGGGAAATGTCAGCAGACACATTTCCTCTCTCACTGGATGAGAAGTTAAAACTTCTGAACCACGAAGGTCTCAAATGACATACAAGAGCCCCACCTATTTAAAAGAATACATTAGATAGGTTGGGGTTTGTATGGACTGAACCTAGTGGGGAGGGTGTTATGTATGTAGGTTTGAATGTTATTGGTTTATTTTGAATTGTTCTTGTAAAATGTCAAATGGGATTGGTTTAAATAGTGCAGGAAAAACCCTGCACTCTGATTGGCTGGCAACTATGGCTGCTGGCTATAAGTAGCAGCCGTAGCCCAGCCAAGTCGGGTCCATTCGAGCTGTAGTCACTTAATAAACTCTTCACTGAAGCTCTTCGCGTCTGACTCTTCATGCAAACTTAACACTTAGTTTGAGGCTAAATGGCTCCCCTTCCCTTCTTTTCCCTCAGCTCTGATCCCCTGAATCTAAATATTGCTGTTCTTATTCCACTTTTTCACAGCCAAGGATTTGTTTCTCCCCCCACCCTCTCTCTCAGCTTGTTGTTTAGAAGGATCTCAGCCACCATGGATGTAGCCCTCAGGAGGCCCTGGGTTGGGTTGCTGGTCTTCTTCTGTGTTGGGATGGTCCATTCTGAAACAGGGGAGACGTACAGATCTCAGCTGAAAATGGACCCCAAAGCAATCACACGCAGTAAGTAAGACAGCAAACTTTTCTGGAATTCAAGCATGGCCAGGGTTGGCTCTTAATGTGGAGTTGACTGACTTATTCAGAGAGGTATTTGGAGATGGATCTCCTGCCTGGAACCAAACAGGCAGGCAAACCCTGCTGGAGCTGAAATGTTTGCATTTTGTGTGATGTCATCAATGGCTTTATTATAATATTTGCCATCAAATGCGGGCTAAAATTTGCCAAATTTTAATCCCACAAAAGTTGTAGGTCCCAGACTTTGGACACATTTTCTAAGTTAGTTCATTTCTTCCAAAATTTTATTTTTTTTTAAACCTTTATGTCCATTGAAAGGTTACATAAAGACCAATAGAAGCAGTTTAGTAGTATGTAGGTCCAGATAGAAGAATCTTCCTTCCTTCCTTCTCCTCATTCTTATTCCCTTCTAATTCCCTTCCTTCTTTCCATCCTTCCTTCCTTCTTGTCATTCCCTTCTTCCTCCCTCCTTCCCTCCCTTCTCTTCCTTCTCTTCTGATTCCCTTCTAATTTCCCTCCCTCCCTCTTTCCTCCTTCTCATTCCCTTCTCATTCCCTTCCTTCCTTCTTTTTCTCATTCCCTTCTAATTTCTTCCTTTCCTTCCTTCTCCTTATTCTCTTCTCATTCCCTTCTCATTCCCTTCCTTCATTCCTTCCTTCTTTCCCATCCATCCATCCATCCATCCATCCAGTTTCTTGAACATGCAATCTTGTTCATTTAGCAGTTTTATTATATCATAACTTTATTTACACCTCTGTTTTTTTTTCTTCTGTTCCCCCAAGTAGAAGATAGCAATAGCTGTAGCAATAGCATTTAGACTTATATATAGCTCCACAGTGCTTTGCAGCCTTCTCTAAACAGTTTACAGAGTCAGCTACTTGCTCCCAATTATCTGGGTCCTCATTTTACTGACCTTGGAAGGCCAGAAGGCTGAGTCAACCTTGAGCTGGTCAGAATTGAACTGCTGGCAGATGTCAGAATTAGCCTGCAATGCCGCATTCTAACCACTGTGCCACCAGAGCTCTAAATAGTAGTGTCTTTGCATTCAGTGGTGGTGGTGATGGAAACAGGGTTCAGGAGCTGTGGTGGGATGTGGGGTGCCCTCCCTCTAGTGCTGGGATGGGCCTCCTCATGGTACAAAGTCTCATGGGTTGGGTTGGGCATGGGTTCTTTGTGTCTCTGTTTCAGTCCTCCAGGTAGCCATGACAGACAAGAAGATTTTGGACGGAATGGCAAAAATGGCAGCGAAGAAAAACAAGGCACTCAAAGGCATCAAAGGGTTAGTTGATTCATTTGCTCTGTGGTAGCAAGGGAGGAGTCTGGCTTTTGACCCCAGGATCTAGAGATCTTGGGGTGCAAACCCCCAATTTTCCAGCCAACAGTTGAAGACCCAACAGATCTGGTTTGGTTCTGCAACCCAACAAGACAGACACAGACTTCAGGGAGTAATTAGGACTGCAGAAAAAACTATTACTGCCAACCTCCCTTCCATGGAGGACTTGCATACTGCACGAGTCAAAAAGAGGGCTGTGAAAATATCTAGAGACCCCTCACATCCCAGATATAAACTGTTTCAACTCCTGCCCTCAAAACTACACTATAGACCACTGCACACCAGAACAACTAGACACAAGGACAGTTTTCCCCCCAATGCCATCGCTCTGCTAAACAAATAATTCCCTCAACACTGTCCAACTATTTACAAAGTCTGCACTACTATTACTATTAATCTTCTCATCACTCCTTATCACCCATCCCCTCCCAGTTGTGACTGTATGACTGTAACTTTGTCGCTTGTATCCTTACGATTTATATTGACTGTTTCCTAGTATGATTTGATTGCTTATTGTGCCCTATGACTATCATTAAGTGTTGTACCTGATGATTCTTGACTCTTGACAAATGTATCTTTTCTTTTATGTACACTGAGAGCATTTGCACCAAAGACAAATTCCTTGTGTGTCCAATCACACTTGGCCAATTCTGTTCTATTCTATCTGGATGGAGGGCAAGACCTCAGACAGGATGCCAGTCTACAGCAGCAGAATTAATGAAGAACGGGAAGGTTTAATCTTGGGTTTAATCTTGCCAAGACAGTCATTTGTTGGGATGGTATGAGGTCTCCTGCCTTGGGCAGGAGGTTGGATTAGAAGGCCTCCAAAGTCCTTTCCATCTTGCTGTCAGGATTGTAGCAATCGCTCTAATTAAATCATGATTCTCGAGCCAAACTTCAAAAAACTTCAAAGGATTCAGTAGAGGTGACATCCTGGCCCTGCCCTGTATGAAGCCAACTCTGGCCTATGTCATTTACAGTCCCCTGGGACCCAGTTTCCCCCTCTCCCCCCTGGGTGTCTCATAAATCAGATTCTCCCATTGAGCATGTTCATGGGCTGGGTGTCATCAATCATGTTCTCCAATTAAATATATTGGTGGGCAAAAGCTCTGGTAGTTTAGTTACAATCTTTTAAAGAGAAGAGTTGGAATGTACTTTCACTTCCAAACTGCTGCCCTCCTCTTCCAGATTTCTTTCCTCCCCCCCCCGCTTTTTTAAATAGCAATTACTAAAACAGGCATAGGAATGTTTTATGAGTTGACATTAGACAGTTAGTGATGGGAGCATGATTGAAGCACAGCTCAGAGAAGCCAAAAAGAGATTTCATTGGGTTGGTGATCTTTCCTGTACAAAGCTCTGAGTACGGTGTACAAGTACTATACACAAGTCTATCATCTTCCCCGAGAACCTGTACACAACCCTTAATACTTAGTACTAGTAGGCCACTTCTAAGCATCTAACCAGGTGCTCGCCCATCATCAAACCAGTGGTCCTGCACTTTTCTCTTGTTTCTCTTCTCAGCTGATTGTCAGAGGATTTTCCCCCCTCCTCTCAGCTGATCATCAACTTTTTTTTACTACTGGTTTCGCTGAACCGGTCCGAATTAGTAGCATACCACCACTGCATCAAACACGTCTTTCTTTGTCCCAAAGATGCTTTTTCAAGAGGCAGCTGGCCTTTTTGGATTTTGATTTTGCTTCTCCTCTAAGAAACTTCTTCAACTCTGACTGGTTGGTGGGGAATGGAAGGATTTATACTTCTTGCAGACAGCTGGTCATTTGCATCCTTTTAGAGGGCCATTGAGGCCACCTGGAGGTTTGTCTGTGTCCTCGGGGTCACCTGAGTGGTGCAAATGGGTGTGGAGCCTCATTGGAACTATTGAAAGGACTGTGTTGCAGACTGGAGATAGATGACGTTGTATCCCTCCTCTTTTGTTGAGAGAGGGGCTATTCAATTTGGACTTAGATGGCCTCTTCGACCCCTCTTCCAAACCACTGGTCCTCTCTGTCCAAAATGTGGACTTTGCTATCTTCAAAAGAATGGCTTTTGTTAATTAAATGCAGGTGGACTGCTGAATCTAGTCCTGATGGGTTTGTTCTCCTAGGGTGCACCATGCATTTGTGAAGTGGCTGTTTTGTTCCCCAGTGTACAGATCTGTCTTCAAAGAAAAACAAGGAAGTCCAGTTGTTTCTTGAAAAAGCACCTTTGGGACAAACAGGATCTGGAGGTTGGAGAACTTCCATAGATGCTTTCCTTTGCTGTTCTTCATGCTATCCTTCTTTAATTCATAGGATGAAACTCAAAGATCTGAAACCCCCTGAAATTTCCACGAAGTTAATTCCACCCGAGAAAATACAGACGTCCATGATTATTACCCTCACAGTTGGTGGGAAAAGGTGAGTGGGACGTTCTTTGTCAAAGACCTGGAAAATAGAGGTGGTTCAGGGTGGCTTTGAGATGTTTGGGGAACTTATTCACCCAACTGAACGGAGAATCTTGCCTAGAACGTAAAGAAATATGCTATTCTAAGGGTAAATCTGAAAACATCTACATTAAATGTGAAAACATTTGGTTGTATCCCCAAAATTGTAAGCCGCCCTGAGTCTTCGGAGAAGGGCGGCATATAAATGTAATTAAAAAAATTAAAAAAAAAAACCTGGACATTGGACCACTTTTAGATTGGACATTGGGCCTCTGTTAGACTCTCTCTCTCTTGTCTTCTGTGCAGTTTTATTGGTGGAAGCATGGAGATCACCATGAAAACCAAAATGGACATCATGATTAAGATGATGAAGCACCCCACAAAGAACATTGGGATAGAGAAAACTGGATGTGAACTGCATCTGTTGGCCTACAAAACCAACCTTCCCAGCAAGTGAGAAGCCACAAGATGCGTGGGATTCAGCCAATAATTCAGAAATCTGAATCTAGTTAGAAACAAAAGAGTGCCAATTATATGAAAGACGAGGAAGGTGTAGCTCAGGAACTATCCCAGAAATGGAGAATTACAATGCAGGTGACCTCCAGGAAGCCTGAGGGACAAGAGTCTCCACTCTTTGGTTCTGTGGTGGCTTGTTTCTCCACATCTTGATTTAAAACCAGACTGTTCCATTCCAATGTCCAAGTAGATCCGAAAGCAGGACTTTCATAACAGGCAGAATAACCTTAAGGAAGGAAGTGGGATCCTCCTCCTCCTCTCTTGTTCTTGTTCCTTCTCCTCCTCCTCTTTCCTTCTTTCTTCTTCTTCCTCCTTGTCCTTGTCCTCCTCTTCCTCCTCCTCTTCCTCCTCCTTCTTTCTGCTTTTTTTCCTCCCCTCTCCTCCTCTTCAACTCCCTTCTCTTCTAGCATTGATGATGTTCCCTAGTTGGGTCATGAAACATCTGTAAGGAAATTACCAAGTTTAGGGAGCAACAAGGACCCCACAGTTCTCCTCCACCCTTCTTTCTTGTTTTTCCTCCTCATTCTTGTATCCTCTTCATCTTCCTTCTCCTCCTCCTCTTCAACCCTCCTTCCTTCTAGCACTGATGATGTTCCCTAGTTGGGTTATGAAATGTCTACAAGAAAGCAACCAAGCTCAAGGACCACACAGTCCTCCCCCCCCTCTACCTCCTCCTCTTCCTCCTCCTCTTCCTCCTCCTTCCCCCTCTCCTCCTCTTCCTCCTCCTCCTCCTCTTCCTCTTCCTCCTTTCTTGCAGATAGACCTGGACTCTAGACGCAGCATTTGGGTGAGGGGCTATGAAGGGCTGGACTTGGAGATTGCACATCCTTGATTTCATTCCAGTGGAAGCCAACTTTTTTTCTGGATTGAGGAACCTGCTGAATTCTAAGGGATTCCACTTCTTCCTGGATTAATCTGAGGATAGAGGCAAGGTTCTGTAACAAAGGTTGCAACACACTTTTGAACAGCATAGACATCACAGTACAAACATTTAGAAATGCACATTTTGTTGTCAATATATATGGAGACAGGATGTGTATGAAGAAGACACTGTCACAGACACAGGGTGGAAAAATCACCATTGTTCCCGGATGTTTTTGTGAAGATTCTTTGTTTTCCAAGGATTGGACATAAGACAGCATAGATGAGAACTGCACAAAATACTTAATTGTAACGCACACTTTTCCTAACAATAGCTTGTTGCCCTGGTTCACTCCATCCTCCCAGGGTTTGCAAGTTGATGTAGCTACGTAAATAAGTCTTTGGTGGTTGGTCCTGATAAGAAAGAAAAGCCTTGACAACATAACAGCTAACATGCAGGCAGCTTTGGCAATAAATAATAGCAATAGCCATAGCCCTTAGACTTATATACTGCTTCACAATGCTTCACAGCCCCTCTCTAAGCAGTTTACAGAGTCAGCCTATTTGCCCCTAACAATTTTGGGTCCTCATTTGACCCATCCCGAAAAGACAGATGGCTGAGTCAACCTTGAGCTGGTCAGGATCGAACTGCTGGCAGTTGGCAGAATTAGACTGCAATGCTGCATTCTAATAGATAGATTTGGAATAGACAGACAGATGATGATGATGATGATGATGATGATGATGATGATGATGATGATAGATAGATATAATAGATGATAGGTAGGTAGGTAGATGGGTAGGTAGATGGGTAGGTAGATAGGTAGGTAGGTAGATTATAGATAAGAGATAGATAGAGATAGATGATAGGTAGGTAGGTAGGTAGGTAGATAGATATAGGGATGGATGGATGGATGGATAGATAGATAGATAGATAATATAAATAAGAGAGAGGGAGATAGACAGAGAGACAGAAACAGAAATATAGATAGATAGATAGAAATAGATAGATAGAAATAAAGAGAGAGAGAGAGAGAGACAGACAGACAGACAGACAGACAGACAGACAGACAGATAGACAGACAGAAACAGCAATAGCACTGAGTCAGTCCTGAGCCAGTCAGGATCCAACTGCTGGCAATCAGCAGAATTAGACTGCAATGCTGCATTCTAATAGATAGATTGGAATAGACGGACAGGTGCTAGATAGATAGATAGATAGATAGATAGATAGATAGATAGATAGATAGATGATAGATAGATAGATAGATAGATAGATAGATAGATAGATGATATAAATAAAGAGAGAGAGAGAGAGAGATGGGCAGAGAGACAGAAACAGAATGAGAGAGAGAGAGAGACAGACAGACAGACAGGCAGGCAGACAGACAGGCAGACAGACAGATAGACAGACAGACAGACAGAAACAGCAATAGCACTGAGTCAACTCTGAGCCGGTCAAGATCAAACTCCATCCATCCATCATTAATGTCTCAACAGTTGTTAAGGCAAGTGAGACAAAACTAAAACACAGATTCTTGGCCTTGAAAAAAAAATTACATGGCACAATGATAGCCCTCAAATGAATTACTTTACTAATTTCCTGGGTCTGCTTCTCTTCTCTTCCAGCCTGCTACCAAAGGTGTTGAATAAATTTTTGAATTCCACCCTTGAGAAACTCCTGCCTGGCATGGTAAGTTTGGGACTTTGAGTTTATACAGTAGAGTCATGAAGGATGCAGCTGGGGCCGAGATATTTGAGGGGGATCTCCTTGCTCACCTTGATTCTACCTGCCCACATTAGGTTGGGGCAGGAGGGGCACATTCCAGATCTCATCTAGCAGGGATTGTTAACTTATGCATGGGACCCATGGAGCCTGCCCCATTGGAAGACCCTCCTAACTGAGGTTCAGCTGGCCCCATCTCTGCTCACCTTTCAGGTGAATAACGGTTATAATTATGGTGTAAAACAATATGTATATTCAAAAAATTGCATTGTATACGTATGAGAAAAGTGGTTACAATCAGGGCATATATAACTATGTAGTATACTTAAATGAGATTTGATGCAACAGTACACTGGGGTTGCAGAAATGGAAACGTGATGTATAAAAAATGAAAATAATAATAATAAGCACTTGGCCCACAACACACCTGACATAACAATAGTGGAAAAGAAAAAGGTTTGGTTCATTGACATTGCAATACCTGGTGATGCACGAATTGTAGACACGCAGCAAGGAAAAATCACAAAGTATCGGGACTTACAAATTGAAGTTGAGAGACTTTGGAAAAAGAAATCGTGTGTTATCCCAATTGTAATTGGAACCCTTGGGGCAATACCTGAAGGGCTGCCTCTCTATTTGGAAAACCTGAATTTATCAGACTTGAATACCTTGATTCTACAAAACACCACCCTACTTGGAACAGCTTATATCCTCCGACGCTACCTGGACAGTTCCTAGGTCCTTGGTTAGGACTTGAGCTGTTGAGCCATCAACCAGCCCCAAAGGCTGTGAATCTCACCAAAGATTAAATAATAATAATAATAATAATAATAATAATAATAATAATAGTACAGGTGGCCAGCAGAATCAATGAGCCCTATGGGTGAGCTGGATGGCCATATCAATTGATACATTTTTTTATTTCTTATTTTATTTATTAAAATTGTTTGCTGCCCATCTCGCCACAAGGATTGGTGGCAGGAATTGGATGTGCCTTGTTTAATGGAAAGGAGGACTAGGGGTGATGTGGTAGCAGTCTTCCAAGATTTGAGAGGCTGCCCCACTGACAGCATATGCACCAAGACAAATTCCTTGTGTGTTTAATCACACTTGGTCAATAAAGAGTTCATTCATTCATTCATTCATTCATTCAAAGAAGAGTGGACCAACTTATTCTCCAAAGCCCCTGAAGGCAGGCCAAGAAGCAACAGATGGAAACTGATCAAGGAGAGAAGCAACATAAAACCAAGGATACATGTCTTGACAGTAGAAGGGATTGTCTCCAGAAGTTGTGAGTGCTCTATTCCTACAGGTTTTTAAGAAGAGACTGGACAGTCATTTGTCTGAAAGAGTAGAGGGTGTCTTGCTTGGGCTAGAAGGTGTCCAAGTTCCCTTCCAACTCTATTATTCTGCATTCTGATATAAATAAAACTAATCAATCAATCTGCATCAAAGGTTGCATCCACTCCCCACCTCTTGAGGGTCCAGCTGCAACCACATCTGCTGTTCTTGTCCAACAATCTCTCCTTTCTCCTTCCCTTGCCTTCCAGATGTGCCCAGCTGCAGACGACGTGATTGCCTTTATGGAGACGAAAATAGAACCAATGTTTGGTGAGTGGCTTTGTGGCACGAACTGGGCATGGCTAATCCAGGGAAGAGAAGGACCAGGGGAGACAGGATAGCAGTGTCTTCCAATATTTGAAGGGCTGCCACAGAGAGAGGGAGGGGTCCAGCTATTTCCCAAAGCACTTTTGAAGGCCTGACAAGGAATAATGGATGGAAACTGATCCAGGAGAGATTCAACCTGGAATTTTCTGACAGAGAGAACAATCAACCCATGGAACAGAAGTTGCCTTCAGAAGTTTTGGGAGTTTCATCACTGGGGGCTTTCAAGAAGAGATTAGACTGTCATCTGTCAGAAATGGTGTAGGGTCTCCAGCTTGGGCAGGGGGTTGGACTAGATGACCTACAAGATCCCTTCCAACTCTGTTAATCTGACTGAGTTGTTCTGTCCCATCATGCCAGCTCAGTGGGCCCCATTGCTTCTGATGGGCAACAAGGCCCCTGTGATGGAGAAGGTGAGAAAGGAACCAATGTTGCCAAGAGAAAAGGAACAGATTTCCAAAGCTGGGGGCTCCTAATGCCTTGACCTGGAGGGCTGCAGGAGACAGTTTGAGGATACGATAACACCCCAAAGACCAACATTTTGAGTTTTTCCTACCTTTTGGGGGAGGAGACAATCTGAAGATCCTGTTCCCACAGTCAACTCTTCAGTTGACTTTTGCGCTCTGCAATTGATGGGGGTCTTGTGGGGGTGGGGGCTGCTCAGCTTGTCCCACTCAGGATGTCCTCTTAAGACAAAAAAGGAGTGTTGGATCTGGTCAACTTTATGCAAAGCTTTTGCTCCACTGTGTTTCTGGGAAGAAAGTTTGGAAAAGCAACTAAGAAAGAAAAACTCCAAACTGCTCCTTCCCAAACTTGAGAGGTGTTGGGTTATTGATTTGGTGGCCAGGGATCTTATTATACAAATCCAGTTTGTGCTCCAGAAAAGCTCACATGTGTCAGGTTTCCAGAGATTGCCCTAATTAACTCATGAGCCTCGAGACAAGCTTCAAAAGAACCCAAAAGATTTATTAGGAACAACAGGTCGGCATTGACCCATATAAAGCCAACTCTGCCACACATAATTTATGGTCACCTGTGACCCTGTTTCCCCCCTCCCTCTGGGTGTGTCATAAATCAGATTCTCCAACGAAATGGGCTGGATGACATCAATCACATTCTCCAATGAAAAATTTTCTCAGGCAGAAGATCCGGTAGCCTAGCTACAATCTTTGTAAGATAAACAGGGAATGTACTTCTGGTTTCAATAGCCATATTGCTCCTTGAGGCTTCCCTCCTTCCTGCTTATGGCAACTCAAAAACAGGCATAGGAATGCTTTACGAGTTGACAACATGGTTGGAACTTTTTTCTTAAATGAAAAGAAAAACCACATAATCAGTAACGGAGAATCCCCAAAGATCATTTCTCCATATTTCTCCACTGGATATCCTGGTCATTTGACCATTGGGGATGATCAGGGTTTGTTGTGGTTTGCAAACCATGATTTTTTTGGCCTGGTGTGGAACACTTAGGAGACTTCCAGGTCCCATTTTGTGGTTCCCCAAGATCAATTTGGGGCTTCTAGGAGTCATATCAATTTTACCTGGTTTGAGAAAGGCTGTCTGAATCTGGGCGCAACTCCTGTATCTTTTCATAGAAAAAAAATCTTTTGGAGAGAGCAGCACAGTGTGGTATGAAGTGGCTGAAGAACCAGGAGTCTTCCCAGATTACAGCTTGATTCAGCTCAAGGTAAGAGTGATTGGCCACATCATTCATCATTTTCACCCCATGTTGTCATCAACCAGCATTAATCTAGAAAGAGTGCAGAGAAAAGCAACGAATTAGGATTAGGGGACTGGAGCAAAGGTGGGATTCAGCCAGTTTGGACCAGTTCTGGAGAACCAGTAGCGGAAATTTTGAGTAGTTCGGAGAACCGGCCAACCCCATCTCTTCTCTGCCTCCCATTGAGTCCCAGCTGATTGGCTGGGTCTTCTTTTGTTCCCCTGCCCAGGAGAACAGAGCTGGAAAGCAGGTTAGTGGGGTGGGGAGGGAATGGGATTTTGCAGCATCCTTCCCCTGGAGTGGGGTGGAAATGGAGATTTCATCTATCCCCATGAGAAGTATATTTTTAATTTTTGATTGGAATAATCGTTTTAAATTTTATAAAAAAATTATTGTTGGTTGGTCTTAAATTTTAGTTTAATCTTTATTTTAATTTTTGTACTGCATATTTTATTGCCCTGTAAACCGCCTTGCATCCCTTGGAAGAAGGGCGGTATATAAAATAAATAAATAATAATAATAAATAATTTTACAGTATCCATCTCCTGCCAAACCCACCAAGCCATTCCCACAGAACTGGTAGTAAAATTTTTGAATCCCACCACTTGACTGGAGGCTAAAACTTATAAAAGAACGGTTGCTGGAACTGGGTATGTCTAGTCTGATGAAAAGAAGGTCTTGGGGGGACAGGACAGCAGTGTTCCAATATTTGAGGGGCTGCCCCAAAGAAGAGGGGATCAACCTCTTCCCTAAAGCACCTGAGGGCAGGACAAGAAACAATGGATGGAAACTCATCAAGGAGAGAAGAAACTTAGATCTAAGGAGAAATTTCCTGACAGTGAGAACAATTAACCAGTGGAACGATTTGCCACTAGAAGTTGTAAATGCTCCAACACTGGAAGTTTTGAAAAAGAGATTGGATCACCATTTGTTTGAAGTTGTGTAGGGTTTCCTGCCTAAGAAGGTGGTTGGACTAAAAGGTCCTTTCCAAGTCTTCTATTCTATTCTATTTGGGCAGAGGTCTCCATAGGAACTCATGAACATCCTCTTCTTGACCAGATCAACCAACTCTGGGTCGGTGGGATTTTTCCCATCAGCTGAGATTTTTCCACAAAGTGATTTCTGGAAAAATGCAGCGTCTTTAGTTTAGTTTAGTTTAGTTTAGTTTATTTGGACTTATAGGCCTCCCTCTCTCCCGAAGGACTCGGGGCGGTGTACATAAAAATGAACAATACCAAAATTAAAACAATTAAAAAATATATTAAATTACAGCCAAATAAACATTCCAAGTTAAAACCGCGATCCCCTGTCAGTCCAGGCCGGATTGTGAAAATAACCATGTTTTAAGGTCACGGCGGAAGGAGCGGAGATCAGGGGCCAGGCGCAAGTCCAGAGGTAACTGGTTCCAGAGGGTGGGCGCTCCCACAGAGAAGGCCCTCCCCCTAGGGGGCGCCAGCCTTCAATGTTTAGCTGGCGGTACCCCCAGGAGGCCCCATCTGTGGGAATGCACTGGGCGATTGGTGTTTGTCAGCGGAAGGAGACGTTCTTGCAAGTACCCCAGACCCAAGCCATATATGCATTGGTTACCGGTTGCCCTCCAGGTGAGATTCAAGGTGTTGGTATTAACATTCAAAGTCCTTTACGATTTGGGTCTGGGGTACTTGCGGGAGTGTCTCCTGCCAATATCAAATACCGATCGCCCTGTGCGTGCACAGACGGGGACTCCTCGGGGTGCCGTCAGCTAGACAATGTCGACTGGTGGTGCCTTGGGGGAGGGCCTACTCTGTTGCAGCCCCCGCCTTGTGGAATCAACTCCCTTTGGAACTCCGTTTGGCCCCTGATCTTCACTCCTTCTGCCGTGATCTGAAGACCTGGTTGTTTGAACAGGCTGGGCTGGACTGACATCCTGGGGTTGTTTAATTCATTTTAATTGTTTTTATTGATTGGGCTTGTTAGATTTAATTCTTTTTTAAATATTTATTGTTGCTGTGTTTTAATTGTGAGCTGCCCCGAGTCCTTGTGGAGCATATAAGTCCAATTAATAATAAATAATAAATAAATAATAAATAAATAATAAATAATATAGGGCTTTATAGGTTGTTACCAGCACCTTGAATCTCACACGGAGAGCAACCGGTAGCCAATGCAGGTTGCGCAAGAGGGGTGTAATATGGGAGAATCGGGATGCTCCCATCACCACCCGCACAGCCGCATTCTGCACCAGCTGAAGTCTTGTATGACATGCAAGGGCAGCCCCATATAGAGAGCATTGCAGTACTCGAGTCTAGAAGTAATGAGCACATGAGTGACCGTGCGCAGCGTATCCCGGTCCAGATAGGGATGCAACTGGTGCACAAGGCGAACCTGTGCGAATGCCCCCCTGCTGATGGCTCCCACCTGCTCCTCCAAACTGAGCTGCACATCCAGGAGGACACCCAAGTTTACATCCCCTCATCATGAGAATAGAACTTGTGCTCTATAAATTTGACCCATCTCCTGTAAACATGGATGGAAATGGTTCAAAGAGAGATTCAACCTGGAAATAAGGAGAAATTTTTGACATGGAGAACAATCAACCCATGGAACAGAAGTTGCCTTCAGAAGTCATGGGAGCTTCATCACTTGAGACTTTCAAGAAGAGACTGGACTCACATCTGTCAGAAATGGTGTAGGGTTTCCTGCTTGAGTGGGGGGGGGGGTTGGACTAGATGACCTACAAGGTCCCTTCCCACTCTGTTAATTTGTATGTCCCAAAGGTGCTTTTTTTTGTCTTCAAGAGGCAACTGGACTTTCTTTGTTTTTCCTGAAGACGTTTTGCTTTTCATCCAAGAAACTTCTTCAGTCCAGTCCAGTTGCCAGAACTAAAGAAGCTTGTTGGATGAGGAGCAAAGCGTCTTCAAGGAAAAACTAAGAAACTCCTGATGCCTCTTGAAGAAGCACCTTTGGGACAACCATGTCTTGGAGGACCGAGAATCTCCATAGAACTTTAGCAAATGCATTTTGGGATGTTCACCTCCTGCAAAGCTGTTCTGCTTGCTGGCTGCACCATTATCATATGCTGGTGCTTAGAACATAGAACATGGGATCACAAGGCTTGAAAGAACTTTGGAGGTCTTTCTAGTCCAACCCTCTGATCAAAGCAGGAGACTTTGTACCACCCCAGTCAAACGGTTGTCCAACCTATTTTTGAAAACCTCCAGCAATGGAACACCCACAACTCCAGGAGGCAAGCTATTCCAGTAAATAATTGTTCTCACAGTCAGAAAATCTACCTTACCCTGCATGGCAAGAAATAGAGAAGCAACACATAGACTTATGCCGGGATGAGATTCTGGCTTCTGATGGGTCCTTGGTGGTCTCTGAGCATATTGTCTTTTTGCATACATCTCATTACCCAACTAGGTAACATCAGTGCTAGAAGGGAGTGGAATTGAGGAGGGGGAGAAGGGGGGAGGAAGAGGAGGAGGAAGAGGAGGAGGAGGACTGTGTTGTCGTGGCTCTCCGGTGGCTAGTAGAGCTGCCAGCAGAGTCGGACAGGGAGGAGGTTGGGGAGGAACCTGGGCCAGTCCTGGAGGCTGAGGAAGGCTTGAACGAGGGCTCTGCATTAGAGGCAGAGATGGGGCCACGGCCATCTGACAGTTATCAGCTGCCTTCGGAGCTGGAGATCAGTGGGGCAGAAGAACAGCTGGAGCCTGTTCCCAGTGTGCACATGCACAGAGCTGCCAAAAGAAAAGAACAATGTGAATTTGTAAGGGTCGACATGGGAGTAAATGCACAGGTGGACAGTAAATAGCCCCTCCCACAGGGATTAAAAGAGGAGCAAAGGGGGAGGGGCTTTTGCAGGAAAAAAAATTGTTCATTGCAGCTGTGTGAAGATCTGTCAGTATCTCAGAGACTCTGTGCTGAGTCCTGCCTTGTCAGCACTGTGTTTGGAAATAGTTACTCCAGGCTAGATAAGGTCTGTGCTCCTAATTACACCCTTGAAAGACTGTTTGCCAGACCTTTGGCTGAATGTGAATGCAAGAAATTTGCCTTCATTTAATAAAAGGGATTTTGCCAGGACAGAGTCTGCTTAGGGCTTTTTGGGGAAGCCTAGGTCAGAACAGGTGTGATCCTTGGTGCTCTCTGAGCTTGGTGGTTCTTTTGCATTTATAAAAATGGGAGCAAACCCCACTCCCTTCTAACACTAATGATGTAACCTAGTTGGGTAAATGAAACATCTGCAAGAAAACAATCAAGCTGTAAGAGCACAGGGACTCTCATTTCAATCCTGAACTACAAATATTCTCATTTATCGGTATTCTGGCTTCTTTCCAGCCATCAACGTAGAATTGCTTTGCAGACTTCAGCTTGAGGTTCAGGGAGCAGGAGCCCAGAATAAAATTGGATGTGGAGATCAGATGCCCAAGTACAGATGCAGATGACCTTTGCACCCCAGCAATCCAATGTGTACTTTGAGACAGGTTTCATTTGCTTTTGAAATGACAACGCTGGTATTTATGCTTCCTTTCCAGGTTAAATTCCAACCCAATAATGGGGAAGTCATAGAAGTCCCACCTGATCCAATTCCCGAACATCTGCCACCAAAAGAGGAAGGCAAAACTGCTGTCTACATACCTGTGTCTATCATCAACGTTGCCACGATGTTGATGGACAGCTCATTCAGCTCTGTTATTACCAAAATTGAGGTGACCAAAGAATCAATTCCTGGATTCTGGGTGAAAAGCCCCACTTTGGATTCCTTGATATGCTCCCTAGATCTCTAAAATTCCTTCACAGGGGCATCTCCTTCAAAAATCTAGATTCTAAACAAAGGGATCGGCGTGTTGGCAATATTTATTTATCCAGCTCTCATTCTTCCAGATTGATTTCCATGGGGAATAAGCATTGCTTAACTTGGGGTGAAAGGTCATTGCTTGCAATCCTTGGCTTGCCTGTTTCATTTTTGTTACTAACCTGGGTATTTCTCTCCCCTCTTTTTTCGGTCAGGGTTCCACTCCTACAACTGACCAGCTGAAAGAAATATTGCCAGATGTAAGTTTTTTGTGTTTTGGGGCTACCTTGCAAGAACTGACATGATTTCAGAAGGATAGGACAGCATTATAGAGATTTGTTTGGCTCCGCAAGATGATGGGGATAGATAAATGAGAAAGAGAGAGAGAAAATGAGATGGAGAGATAGGAGATAGAGAGATAAAGATAAATGGATAGATGATAGATAAGGGAGAAAGAGAGATGATAGAGATAGCTATATAATTAGATAGATAGCTGGATATAGATGATATAGATAGATAGATAGATAGATAGATAGATATGGAGATAGATAGATAGATAGATAGATAGATAGATAGATAGAGTTGTGGTTAGCTGGCAGCAGGTCTGGAGGCTGAGGGAGGACTTCGGATGAGGGGCCAGGACCATCAGGGAGTGACTGCTGCCTTCGGAGATTGTGGGGGCTGGAAGCAGTGAGGAAGAGGCCCCCGAGGAGCCTGTGCCAAGTGCAAAGCATGAGTGCAGGAGGATTCATAGAAGAGAACAGCTGGAGCAGCACAGGCGACTCAGGAGTAAGGATGCAACGTAATGGCCCCTCCCTCCAGGGAATATAAGCCTGGTTTCAAAAGGTTTTTGCCTTCGCAAAAGGCAAAAATGCTCCAAGGACACAGCATCGTGTATGGAGACTCCGGCTTATCTGAAGAATTCTGTCAAGGCTTTTCTGGTTGGACTAATTGGCTGCAAGCCATCTTTTATCTACAAAGAAGTCTATTTGCAGATTAAAGCTGAGAAGGCTTGAGTCGCTGCGTTTGTTTGAGAACTTGGCTGTTCCAACTAGCCTACCCAGAATGATGGGGAGCAGGGGGCGGAGGGTCATTTTAGTGGTTTTTAAATTTGTTAAATTTTAAACTTCACTGATTTATGAGATTTTGGGGTTTAATTCATCTTTTAATATTTGTATTTTGTGGTTTTTAGTATTGCAAGCCACCCTGAGTCCTCAGGGAGATAGGGCGGCATATAAATCTCATAATAAAATAAAAATGAATAAATAAATAAAAATAAATTTTTCTTGCTGGTAACAGGGTTGGGTCAGAACAGATAGATAGATAGATAGATAGATAGATAGATAGATAGATAGATAGATAGATAGATGATAGATGGATGGATGGATGATAGAAAGAGATAGGATAGAGATAGATACATAGAAGATAGATGAATAGACAGATGATAGATTAGATAGATAGAAAGATAGATAGACAGATAGATGATAGATAGACAGA
>CM019150.1:129030-146782 GCA_009733165.1 Naja naja
CTCCGGGCACCCGAGCCACAGCCCGGGCATTGCCACAGCAACCAAGCACCTCCTCCTCCGCCTGCATGCGCGCCCCGTGACTGCCCTCCCTCTAGGCGGGGAGGACCGACAGTGGGATGGGGGGGTGTTGGCTGCTGTAGAGGAGGGGCGCTCGCTCGGTTCCTGGGGAAATCGAAAGCCTTGCAAAAGCCCCAGGAAGGGGAGGGAAGGGCAGAGGCCTGGCATGGACGCCCGGATGCCACTGGCTGTCCACAGCCGGAATGTGGCTCTCCGTAGCTCCGTACATGCCATCTTGTTTGAGGGAAGACAGGCCTGCAACTGAGCTCGGCGAGCACCAAGGGCCCCTCAACTCTCCTCCTTCTTCCTCCTCCACTCCTCCCTCCTATCCACTCCCTTCCAGCACTGATGATGTTCCCTAGTTGGGTCATGAAATGTCTACCAGAAAACCACCAAGCTGAGAGCGCCACAGGCACGTCACAGTCCTCCTCTTCTCTACAAACCCCACTCCCTTCCAGCACAGATGATGTTCCCTAGTTGGGTCATGAAATGACTGCAGCCAACAACCAAGTTCAGGGACCACAGTCCTCCTCCTTCCTCTTCCTCCTTCCTGTCTACAAGATGAATTGCACAAATTGGAAGATGAGATGTATCCGAGCTACATCTCAACTTGCAATTCCTAATTTTTACCTGTGTTTCCCCAAAAATAAGACCCTGTCTTTTTTTGCCACCCAAAAAGGCACCAGTTCTTATTTTGGGGGGGATGTCGTCCACCGAATTACCTCACTTGCGTGCGTCACCCCCCCCGTCCCCAGCCTCCTCGTCACTGTCCGAGGCCTTCAGGAACTTCTGCGGCCGGCAAGGCTTCCCTGAAGGCCTCTGGAGCCAATTACAGAGCTCTGGACCGATTCAGAGCTTTGTTACCAGCTCCAGAGGCCTTCAGGAAAGCCCGCCTCAGAAGAAATGGGCCAGGCAGGTGTCGGGTGGGGTGAGGCCTGGCTACACCTGTCCAAAGGTAAGTAGTAGGGCAGCTCCACCCCCCTCATCCTCACCTTAGCTTAATTTTTACCTGATACTCTGAAGTGGGTGAGATCTTAATTAGGGCTTATTTGGGGGGTAGGGCTTATATTGGGCACACATGTAAAAAAAATAAGCTAGGTAGGACTTACTTTCAGGGTAGGTCATATTTTCGGGGAAACAGGGTATTTCAAAGGGATCGTTTTTACGAACCATTGACTTCTGCTTGTCAGAAGGTCACAAAAGGGGATTACATACACCCCCCCCCCAGGACGCTGCAACTGTCATAAATGTGAGTCAGTTGCCAAACATCTGGATTTTGATCACGTGTCAGCTGGGGTTGCTGCGACAGTTGTTAAAGTGTGGAACTTGTCAAGGTGTGTGCGTGTGTGTATAAATTGTACGTTAATGGGTTGGAACGACGGCAGGTGCAAACAAAGTCCAAACTGCCTTTTGGGAGGGGGAAGGATGGCAGCTGCCAGACACACACACACACAAGGAGTGCCGCTCTCCACGCACCGGGCTGCTTGCAAGCCATGCCAGATGCAGGACAGCAGGCACGAGGGTCCCGCCTTGAATTCTGCCAACCGACCCGGGTTTTGATGTTTGTTTGACCTGGATCTACGTAAGCCAAGATCAGAATCACAGCTCATCCGCGGTTTTCTGGAACAAGCCATGGAAGCAAAAGACGGACTTTGGAGTTCAGAGAGGAAGGGAACAGTGGCGGTGGCAGGCCAACCGGTTTTGTAAGCGCACGCGGCATTAAAAACCACCAGTTTGAAACAGCAGCCAAAAAAGCCAATGCAATCCTCAGTTGCATTAACGGAGGGATACAATCGAGATCAAGGGAAGTACTAATACCACTCTGTAAAGCCTTAGTAAGACCACACTATAGAAAAGATGTTGAGACTCTAGAAAAAGTGCAGAGAAGAGCAACCAGGATGCTGAGGGGACTTGAGGCTCAAACATACGGTGTACAGTTGCAGGAACTGGGCCTGGCTAGTCTAGGGAAGAGAAGGACCAGGGGAGACAGGAGAGCATCTTCCAATATTTGAGGGGCTGCCACAGAGAGGAGGAGGGGGTCCAGCTATTCTCCAAGGCACCCTTGAGGGCCAGACAAGGAACAATGGATGGAAACTGAACAAGGAGAGAGATTCAACCTGGAAATAAGGAGAAACTTTCTGACAACAATCAACCCATGGAATAGAAGTTGCCTTCAGAAGTTGTGGGAGCTTCCTCCCTGGAGGCTTTGAAGAAGAGACTGGACTGCCATCTGTCAGAAAATGGTGCAGGGTCTCCTGCTTGGGCTGAGGGTTGGACTAGATGACCTACAAGGTCCCTTCCAACTCTGATTATCTGTTAGCTGAAACCCCAACAGCTTATCTTAGGGCAGCCCTGGTAATGTAGAACAGCTGAGGCGTGGAAATCCGCCAGGGCCGTGCGAATCAGCTGAGCTGAGAAAGACGGGAATATATGGGACAGGATGGGGGCGGGGGCGGGCCAGCTGATGGTCAGAACAACCGGTTCGTTAGAACCGGTCTGAACCGGCTGCAGCCCACCACCGAACAGTGGCCTTTGAACTTTGATGCTGGGGAGAACGCCGGAGAAGACTGGGTGGACTTCAACTCCAGAACTCCCCAGCCAGCCAGCCATGCCCCGGGGGTTGTAGCTACGTTGGACAGAATATCCCAGGGTTAAAGTTGAATGACCCACCTCCCCAGGCAGGGCAGCTGCAGTTCATGCCATCCTAAGGCCTGCCTATTATGGGAGCCGGCACTAGGTGGCAGCACCCTGTTGACCTGGGCTACTCTTGAAGAACTAGGCCGGGTGAAATTTGCTTGGTGCTTGGATGGGAGGCCAACAGGAGATGCAAAAGTTGCAAGAGGGATGGGGAATTAGGGGGCGGGAAACCCGCTGCAGCCTCCCCACGATCATGTGATTAAAAAGAGTCCCAACTGACTCACATTTATGACGGTGGCAGTGTCCTGGGGTCACCTGACATCCCCTCCAAGCCATCCTTTGCGACCTTCTGCCCAGCAGAGGCCATGGGGAGGCCGGATTCACTTCACAACCGGGTGGCTAGTTTCACACAGCAGCAATCCACTTAACGAACCAGGCGAGAGAAGTTGTAAAAACGGGGCGGAGTTTTTGCTGTCTCGCTCAGCAACGGAATTTGGGGGTGGGCTCGGTTGCAGTTGTTAAGTCGAGGAGTGTCTGTAATCCCATTGGGAACATGGAGGGTGGGGGAACCCCATCGCCCACCCACCCACCCCAAGCCGGAAGACCATCGCCGCTTTATCGCCCGTTTTCTCATGCCACCAAACAGCTTTGTGGGTCAGGAAGATGTGAAGGAACATGGACTTGCCCCAGGGGTGGGATGCAAATATTTTTACCGTGTTTCCCCGAAAATAAGACCTACCCCGAAAGTAAGACCTAGCACTATTTTCTAAACCTGCCCTAATATAAGACCTACCCCGAAAATAAGACCTAGTGTAAATCTCCAGTTCCAGGAAGACTTTTCAGGGAGTAACCGTACACCCGCGAAACACCCCCCCCTACACACTCACACCCACTATTTGGCACCATAAATATATAAGACCTACCCCGAAAATAAGACCTAGTGTGTTTTTGGGAGCCAAAAAAAATATAAGACAGTGTCTTATTTTCGGGGAAACACGGTACTACCGGTTCTGTGGGCGTGGCTAGGTGGGTGTGGCTAAATGGGCATGGCCATGTGACTGGGTGGGCGTGGCTTCTTGTTTTGCAGCATCGCACCACCCTGCACTCCATTTTGGGGCCTCCTGGGTCTTGGGGAAGCCTCTTGGGCAAAGCAGTAAGACAGCGAGGGGGATCCCGGCACAGCTGAACATTGGAACAGCTGATCGTTGGGAGGAAAAAAAGAAATTATTATTATTATTATTTGGACCCTTATTTGGACCGAGATGCCCTTCAACGGTTACTCATGCGCTTGTCACCTAGGATTGACTACTGCAACGCTCTTACATGGGGCTTCCTTGCGGACGGTCCGAGGCTTCAGCTGGTGCAGAATGCAGCCGCTGGCTGTGATGGGGGTATCCCGATACTCCCATGTTACACCCTCCCGCGCAGCTTGCATTGGTTGCCGGTTGCCTCCGGTCGCCTTCAAGGTATTAGTTACAACTTATAAAGCTCTTAATGGCTTGGGTCCAGGGTACTTGCGGAACGCCCTGCCAGCATCACTCTCCGACGCCTCTGTTCGCTCTCACAGGAGGGGCCTCCTTGGGGTGCCGTCAGTCAGACATTGTAGGCTGGCGGTCCCCAGGGCTAGGGCCTTCTCCGTGGGAGCACCTGCCCTTGGAATCAGCTCCCGTGGATCTCCGTTGGCCCCTGACCTCCGCTCCTTCCACCGGGACCTGAATACTTGGTTGTTCCAACGGGCGCCTCAATGACCCGGGGTTGGGTTTTATTTTAACTTTATTTGGCTTGTTTACTTGTTTAATTCTGTTTTACTGTAAATTTTTCTCTGTTTTAATGTTCGCCGCCCTGAGTCCTTAGGGAATAGGGCGGCATACAAGTCGAATAAATAAATAAATAAATAAATAAATAAATAATATTTGGATTTATATGCCGTCCCATCTCCAGGGAGGACTCGGGGCGGCTCACACAAAATATATATACAATACATAAAACATCATTCAAAATCATATCTAATCCAAATATATTATAAAATATTAAAACGTCCCATTTTAAAATCCCCAATCCCTCTCAATCCAGGCTGGCCTGTAAAAACAGCCAGGTCTTTAGATCACGGCGGAAGGAACGCAGGTCAGGGGCCAAACAGCCCCAGGGGCAGCTGGTTCCAAAGGGTGGGTGCCCCCACAGAGAAGGCCCTGCCCCGGGGAACTGCCAACCGACTTTATCTGGCCGACGGTACCCCCAGGAGGGCCTGCCTGTGAAAGCGTACTGGGCGATAGGACCTCGATGCTGGTAGGAGGCGCTCCTGCAAGTACCCCGGACCCAAGCCAAATACCATAAAGAGTGACTGGGCGGGCAGGGGAGAATGCAATGAGTGATGCGTGCGATGCCGCGCATGCGCGATAAGGACTGGGCAGGAAGGGGAGGGTTGGGCAGAGAGGGGTGGGGCCAGCCAGGGGCACGATTTGCTGGTTCTCCGAACTGGGCAGAATCCTAACAAGCAGATCTATAGAACCGGTCCGAACCGGTAGAATCCCAACCCTGAGTTGCCCTCCCACTCAAACAATCTGGCTAGGTTGTTGCCTCAGCCCTGCTTCCACACCCACAACACACACACACACACACACACACACACACACACACAACTAGGCTAAGGCAAAGGCCAGGCTCAGCTGACTGGTGCTGAGACATGCTAAAGAGGATGACATAATTAGCACAACAATCACACCTGCTTTGCCTCAAATGCCGACAACGTAACCACATTCTAGTCTAGGGTGTTGTGGGAAGCTGGCTAGCGAAGCTCTGGAAAGATTAGAACGATGTTTTTCAACCGATCTCGCTTTTAAGATGGGTGGACTTCAACTCCCAGAATTCCCCAGCCGGACTTCATTCGCACAAACACACCTGGTTTGCCTCAAGTGCCCTGAAGACCAACAACCCAGGCTCATTCTAGTCCAGAGTGTTGTGTGAACCCAGCAATCAAAACTCTGGACAGGTTAGATCAATCTTTCCCCCAGCCTGGCCACTTCATGATGGGTGGACTTCAACTCCCAGAATTCCCCAGCCAGGCTTCATTCATACAAACATACTTTCTCATTCAGAGTGTTGTGTGAACCTATAGCTGTCAAAACTCTGGATGGATTAGAACAATTTTTCTCAAACCTGGCCACTTTAAGATGGGTGGATCAACTTCTGGGAGTTGAAGTCCACCCATCTTAACAGGCACCAGGCCTGAGAAATGGTGCACTAAATCACAAAACAGCATAGTTGAAGTTTACCCATCTTAAAGTGCACCAGGATTAGAAATTAGAAACAACACTGGAAGTTTTTAAGAAGAGTTTGGATAACCATTTGTCGGACCTGCCTAAGCAGGGGGTTGGACTAGAAGACCTCCAAGGTCCCTTCCAATTCTGCTATTCTGTTCTGTTCTGTTCCGCTCTGCTCCGCTCTCCACTCCTTTTTCTGTTCTATTTTCTATTCTATTCTATTCCATTCCATTCCACTCCTATTTCTATTCTATTTTCTATTCTATTTTCTATTCTATTCTCTATTCTCTATTCTATTCTATTCTATTCTATTCTCTACATTCTACATTCTACATTCTATTCTATTCTATTCTATTCTATTCTCTATTTTCTATTCTATTCTATTCTATTCTATTCTATTCTATTCTATTCTATTCTATATTTTCTATTCTATTCTATATTTTCTATTCTATTCTACAATATGTTCTCTTCCATTCCACTCTAGTATCCTGGCTAATTCCAAGCCTTGTTTACTAGTTCATTTTATTCCCTGGCCCTTAAACCGGCATCCTTGCACCCTGAGCCAAAGGGGCGACTCAACCAGGACTAGATGCCCTGGAGGAAAAATAAAAACCCAGGAGTCCCCCAGTGCCTTCCTCCTTCAGGCCCGACCGGGTGGAGGGATGGAGTCAGGCTCTTTTGCAAACAATCGCCCTTTTTTCCTCGAAGCACAGAGACCTTTTTCTTCCCTGCCTGCTGCCTGGCTTCCCTGCCCGGCGTCTCCTCTGAGTCCTCCAGCTGCCATTCTGCAGGGGCCTCTGGGGACAAAGAAGGGTTCAAGTCCCACCCACCCCCACCCCAAAATTAAACCAGAAACAGCCTGGAGTTCAACTCTGACCACTCTCCGTGACTGTCCCCCTCCCATCTGAAAAACAGTTTGGCAAAGTTCACATGAACCCCGCCCCCTTGTGTGGCTGTCCACCCCTCCCACTGCAACTCTGGGGGAGTGGGGGGCAAAGTGAGAGACTCTGACCGGACTCTGATCCTTCGCGGGTCCTGCTATTCCCTGCTCAGCCCTGGCACCACAGATAGCAATAGCACTTAGACTTATATACCGCTTCACAGTGCTTTTACAACCCTCTCTAAGGGGTTTAGAGTCAGCCTCTGGCCCCCAACAATCCGGGTCCTCATTTTACCCAGCTTGGAAGGATGGAAGGCTGAGTCCTCCTTTGGAAGGAAGGAAGGAAGGAAGGAAGGGAGGGAGGGAGGGAGGGAGGGAGGGAGGGAGGGAAGGAGGGAGGAGCCCTCTCTAAGTGGTTTACAGAGTCAGCCTCTGGCCCCCAACCATCTGGGTCCTCATTTTACCCATCTCAGAAGGATGGAAGGCTGAGTCAACCTGCAGCCTGATGGGATTCGAACTGCCCAAACTGCAGTAGGAGTAGCTTGCAGTACTGCACTCTAACCACTGCACCACAAAGGCTCCTATAATATAATAACAGGTACCCTGTTCCCAGCAGCCTTAGCACTTGGTAGTTTTCTTGTGGATGTTTCATTACCCAACCAGGTAACATCAGTGCTATAATAAAGAACGATCGATCGGTAGGAAAACAGGGTGGGGAATTTTCCTGCGGACTTTTTTGGGGGTTCTCTGGTCCGCGGGATTTAAAATGATGAGTTTGGTGGTCCCTGAGGTCCAAAAGGTTGGCGACCCCTGGACTAGAAGACCTACAAGGTCCCTTCCAACTCTGTTCTTCTTCTGCCTGTCCATTCAGGGGAAATGTTATGGTGTAAGATGGCCGATTGATTCCTTGCCATCAGTTCATTGTTGACTTTTAGTGACCTCGTAGATCGATGTTCTCCATGATGATCTGTCCCTAAACTTGATCCTCCAATGGTGGTGTTGTGGTTCGCTGGCAGCAGGTGCAGACGGCTGAGGTCTCGGAGACCGAGGACTCGGATGAGGGGCCTGCGTGTGATGCAGGGATGGGGCCAAGACCATCAGGGAGTAGAGTGCTGCCTTTGGAGATTGTGGAGTCTGGCAGCAGTGAGGAAGAGGCCCCCAAGGAGCCTGTGCCCAGTGTGTGCGCGCGCAGGGCTGCTCAAAGGAAAGAGCAGCTGCAGCAGCACGGGCGACTCAGGAGTAAGGCTGCAAGGTAATGGCCTCTCCCTTAAGGGATAAAAGCCAGCTGAGAAACCGGAGTTCTTTGCAGGAAGCAAAGAAGTTCTTGCACTCCAAGCCTTGTGGAAGCTCAGACTATCTTGGTTGGTGTTTGGAGACTTTTTGTGTTTGAAATATTTCTCGGCAACTTTATCTCGTGTTCTTGGCAGCCTTGCACCACCTTGGCAAGGCTCGTTCTGATCAGAGACCATTAGTTTGAAACAGCCTTTTAACTGGGAAGGAACGGAATTTGTAAAGAATCATTAAAAGGTTTTGCTGTTACCTCTGTTTCCTGTTTGTTTCTTTGGAACAAGGTTTGGGTCAGAACAGGTGGTCCCCATTATCACTGGACTCAAGTGAGTACATCCAGTTGTTGTTGGTCCTTCTCTTCTTCTCTTCCCTTCCACTTTTCCCAACATTGTGGACTTGACATTGATTGATGGTGTCATCAAGTCACTCTTAGCAACCATATAGATTGTCCTCTAGGATAATCTGTGCCCAACCAGGTCCTTCAGGTGTCTTAATGGTGCCTCCCCCCCTCAACTGCATAATCTTATATACTGTTGCTCTTGATTATGTGCCATCAACTATGAAGTCATAGTTGACTTTTGGTGACCACTTAGGTAGATTTTTCTCCATGGTAATCTGTCCCAACTTGGCCCTTCAGATCTCCTAATGGTGTCTTCATCCATCCATCATCCCTCTGTCTCACTGCTGATCATCCCATTCTCTTCTCTTTCCTTTCATCTTGGCCAACGTTACAGCCTTCTCCAGAGATCTGGGCCTTCATATTGATTGATTGATTATTTTCCACTATTTTTCCACTACTGACTCTTAGCAACCACCTAGATTTTCTCCAAGACAATCTGTCTTCAACCTGATCATTTAGATCTTCCAATAGGACAGGGGTCCCCAAACTTAGCAACTTTAAGACTTGTGGACTTCAACTCCCAGAATTCTCCAGCCATCACAGTAACCGAGTCCCTCCGTCTCACTTCTGGTCATATTCTTCTTCTCTTTCATTCCACCTTTCCCAGCACTGAAGACTTCTCCAGAGAGCTGAGTCTTTGCACTACCAACTGTTCTACCAGTTCATTGTTGACTCTTGATGATCCCTATTTGGATTGACCTTCTCAGGATGACCTGCCCACAGCCAAGTCCTTCAGGCCTCCGAATGGTGATCCCACCTCCACTTCATGCTCTTATATACTGTTACCCTTGATGATGTGCCATCAAGTATGAAATCACAGTTGACTCTTGGTGGCCACATAGGTAGATTTTCTCCATGGTGACCTGTCCTCAACTTGGCCTCGCAAGTCTTCCAGTGGTGTCTCCATCACCACCAGAACTGAGTCCACCTGGCTGCCAGTTCTCCTCTTCTTCTCCTCCTCCACCTTCACCAACATGTTGGACTTCTCAAAGGAGTTTGGTCTTGACATGGATTGATGATGAGTGTCACTTCTTAGCAACCATATGGATTGAACTTCTCCAGGGTGAACTGTCTCCAACCATGTCCTTTGCATCTTCTAATGGTGCCCCCATCACCCTTGTGTCAGCCCTAATAGGAAACTGACACCTTGTAATTGAATCCCTCTTCACACAGTGGTCAATGACCACTGGTCATCCTCTTCTTCTTGTCCATCTTTCTCAACGTTACAGCCTTCTTCAGAGAGCAGGGCCTTCAAACTTGATTATTTTCATCTGGCCTTTGTGCAAGCACTTAAGCCGGAGAAGGATGTGGCAAACTGCGGGGTGCAGAAGATTATAGTCAGCCAGATGTTCGGACTGGATTTGGCATTTTGTGTCCACCTATCGAGTCCTTCCTGAGGACCTGGGAGAGGCCGATGTGGACATTTGATGGTGTTAGAGGTTTCGCTGAAGGATGTCAGCTCTTCCAGCCCAAGCTGCCTTTTGCAATTGACAGGTGGTGAATTTGTAAATGCCATGGGAATTTAAAACTCTGGTTCACTGCACAGTCAGCCAGATGTTTGAACTGGATTTTGCATTTTTATTTACCTATAGAGTCCTTCCCAAAGAACTGGGATAGGCCAATGTGGACACATTTGATGGGATTAAGAGGTCTCATCCATCGCAGGATGTAAGCTGTTCCAAGTCAAGCTGCCTTTTGCAATTGACAGGTGGTGAATTTGTCAATGCCGATGGTATTATTATTATTTTTATGGTTTGTCACACAGTCAGCCAGATGTTCCAACTAGATTTGGCATTTTTATCTACCTATAGAGTCCTTCCCAAAGAACTGGATAGGCCGATGTGGACATTTGATGGGAACAAGAGGTCTCATCACAGGATGAAAGCTGTTCCGAGTCAAGCTGCCTTTTGCAATTGACAGGTGGTGAATTTGTCAATGCCGATGGGGTTAGTGGCGCTCCAGATATTTTGGGATTGCATCCAAGGTGCCTATCGCTATTCCTATGACTATTGTTATTATCATAGTTGGTTGCACAGTCAGCCAGATGTTTAGACTTGGACTTGGCATTTTTATCCACCTATTGAGTCCTTCCCAAAAATCTGGGATAAGCAAATGTCGATCGTGGATGATGCTACAGTTATTGTCACAGGATGTAAGCTGTTATGAGGAGAGCTGCCTTATGCAGTTGACTGATGGAGAATTTTGTGGCTGCTTGATGGTCTTAAAGGTATTATTATTACTATTATGGTTCATCACAGTCAGCCAGATGTTAAAATTGGATTTGGACTTTTGTCCACCCCTTGAGTCCTTCCCAAAAATCTGGGATAAGCAAATGTCGATCATTGATGATGTTCCAGGTATCATCACAGGATGTAAGCTGTTCTGAGGAGAGCTGCCTTTCGCAATTGACCTATGGAGAATTTTGTCAATGCCGATGATATTCCAGTGGTGCTCCAATTGTTTTGGGATTGCACCCAAGGCACCTATTATTATTGGAACTCCCTCTGTTTTCTTTTGCCACAGTCGTTGTGTTTCTCATCAAATTTATGTGCTGCCCATTTCACAGCAAATACCTCATTTATTTATCAAAATTATTTGCTGCCTATCACGCTGCTCAAGGCGACTCTGAACCCACTTTCTGAAGGTTAGAGGTAGAGAAAATTATACCTAAGCTAATCCATAGTTTATTGAATCACGGTTTCGGAAGGAATCTGGTAGCTTCTTTTCCAACAACAGTTTCCCCTTTTAATAAAATTTGGAAAGAAAGTGTTGGTGGAAACTCGGTTTGCCCTCCACAGTCATATCCAGAATCTCTGAATTCAGTTGTTGCAGACTGTTTCTCAGCATTAGCAATTTTAAGATGCCTGGACTTCAACTCCCAGAATTCCCCAGCCAGGCTTCATTCGCACAACCACACTGGTTTGTCCTCAAAAGACCAACAACCCAGTCTCATTCGCATTCAGAGTGTTGTGTGAACCCCGCTATCAAAACTCTGGAAGGGTTAGAACAATTTTTAGCACACTTTAAGATGGGTGGCCTTCAACTCCCACAATTCCCCAGACATTCGCACAACCACACCTGGTTTGCCTAAAGTGTCCCAAAGACCAACAACCCAGGCTCATCCTCATTCAGAGTGTTGTGTGAACCTATAGCTGTCAAAACTCTGGAAGGCTTACAACAATCTTTCTCAAACCTGGCCACTTTAAGATGGGTGGATCAACTTCTGGGAGTTGAAGTCCACCCATCTTAACGGGCACCAGGCCTGAGAAATGGTGCACTAAATCACAAAACAGCATATATATTTTTTGCTGTTGTCATTGCACTGAATCCATTTTTGAAAATGACACCTCTGCTTTGCAGCTCTGGAATTATTTTCCGAGGATTGCCTGCCAGAAAAACTCCAATATATATATTCTAAATATAATATATCAAAGAACAGAGTAAATGAAGACTTCTTTTTTTTCCTGATCTGCACAATTTCTGCTTACAGTTTCCGCCCCTCCTCTGTAGCCTGAAGTGACCCCATCCAGCTTCAGCTGCGCAGATCCCTCCCGTGACCAAATATATTATTATTATTATTATTATTATTATTATTATTATTATTATTATTATTAAATCTTTAGTGAGATTCACAGCCTTTGAGGCTGGTTAGTAGCTCAACAGCTCAAGTCCTAACCAAGGACCTAGGAACTGTTCAGGTAGTGTCAGAGGATATAAGCTGTTCCAAGTAGGGTGGGTTTTTTTTGTAGAATCAAAGTATTCAAGTCTGATAAATTCAGGATTTCCAAATAGTGAGGCAGCCCCTTAGGTATTGCTCCAAGGGCTCCAGTCACTATTGGGATAACACACGATTTCTTTTTCCGAAGTTGCTCAACTTCAATTTGTAAGTCCCAATACTTTGTGATTTTTCTTGCTGCGCGTGTTCGCAGCCACCAGGTATTGCAATGTCAATGAACCAAACCTTTTTCTTCTCAACTATTGTTATGTCAGGTGTGTTGTGGGCCAAGTGCCTGTCAGTCTGAATTCTGAAGTCCCACAAGATCTTGACTTTTTCATTCTCCAGAACCTTCTCAACCTGATGTTCCCAGTAGTTGCTACTATACTCAAATCCAAACTTTTGGCACGGTTTCCAGTGAATGATTTTAGCAACTCAGTTATGGCGTTCTAGGTAGTCAGTTTGTGAAATTTTGCTGCACCCTCTGATTAAATGGTCAACTGTTTCATCTTTCTCATTACAGAGGCGGCATTTGCTGTTGGTGGTGACATGCTGGATCTTTGCGTTCATGCAATTTGTGGCTAAGGCTTGTTCTTGAGCAGCCAAAATAAAGCCTTCAGTTGTTGTTGTTGTTGTTGTTGTTGTTGTTGTTGTTAACCTTTTATTTCAAAAAGTTGGCCTTTGGTTAGAAAAATGCATGTTTGTGTATTTTTTCTCAGTTTGGCCCTTGAATTTTCCCTTCGCGAGCAAAATTACACACACGAGCAATTCTATTTTTTCTTTTATTTTGTTTTCTGCTGCCATTCTTAACCCTCTTTCAAGTTGGCTGCTTTTTTCAGGATTCTCCTTTATCTTCTCTGAGAAAATATAGTCATTTTTCAGGATTCTCCTTTATCTTCTCTGAGAAAATATAGTCATGGTAGTTACAGATAGTCCTCAACTTACAACCATTTGTTTAGTGACTGTTTAAAGTTATACTGGCCCTGAAAATAGTGACATGACCTGGTTTTTTTTCACACTTATGACCATCACTACATCACCATGGTCACATGATCAAAATTCAGATGTTTTGGCAACCGACTCGTATTTACAACAGTTGCAGTTTCACTTAGCAACAGAAATGTTGGTCTCAATTGTGGTCATTAAGTCAAGGGCTTAAGTTTTAATCCGAAGAACGGCCAGCAGATACCACATGAGTTTTGTGTGTGTGTGTGTGTGTGTGTGTGTGTGTGTCTATCCCTCTCTCACTGCACTAAAATCTCCAATTCGCTTCTTTGCATGAAGAAATAAGGGTTTTTAAAGCTTTTAATTGCAGGATCACTTCTGATCCGCTTAGGTGGAACAAGCTTCAAAATAGTCAGGACAACCATTGTCTGAAATGGTATATAGGGTTTCCTGCCTGAGCAGAGGGTTAGACTAGAAGACCTCCAAGGTCCCTTCCAACTCTGTTTATTCTATTCTATTCTGTTCTGTTCTAAATTCTTATTCTATTCTATTCATTTCTATTCTATTCTATTTTCTATTCCATTCATTTTCTATTCTATTCTATTTTCTATTCCATTCATTTTCTATTCTATTCTATTTGCTATTCTATTCCTATTATCTTTCTATTCTATTCATTTTCTATTACATTATATTTTCTATTCCATTCCATATTTTCTCTTCTCTCTATCTCTTCTATCTCTTTCTCCTCTCTAATTCTATTCCTATTCTATTCCTATTATCTATTCTATTCTATTTTTATTATCTATTCTATTTCTATTATCTTATCTATTCTATTCCTATTATCTATTCTGTTCTGTTCTATTCTTTTTGTTTTCTCTCTTCTGTATTCTAAATTCTAAATTCTAAATTCTTGTTCTATCCTCTATTCTGTTCCATTCCATTCCTCGACTTAGGACTAACAAGTGGCACCGCAAGGCACTTCTACTGCTAAGCCAGGCCGTCGTTCAGCAAGTCACACCCAAGTTTAGGACCCATTCTTGTCATGTTTGTTAAGAAGCTGTTAAGTGAGATGCAGGGTCATTAAACGAGTCTGTCTCCCCCCCCCCATCTTTGCTTGTCGGAGGCCAGCTGGAGGGGTTGCAAACGGCAACCCCAGGACCAGGGTGGGGGTGGGGGTGGGTGAGGGGAATGCTTGGAACCACCTTAAATACCTGTTGGTTATCCAAATTTTGACTGACAGGTCGTAAACGCTGGGACGGCCCTAAATGCGAGGCCTGGTCGCTGTTTTCGCCCCCCCCCCGCAAGGGATGTTTTCTAACTTTGCAAGTCGAAGGCTACCTGGGGCCAGTTTGGGACCCCTCGCCCCTCGGCTTGGAGGGTTAGGGGGAGGTGGGTGGGGGGGTGCTGCATCTCTCACTCACCATCCTCCTGGCTGTGGATATTCTGGGCGCTTCGCATCGTTTCCTCCTGGGGGGGGCTGAGACTGGCTTGGAGCTGCTGATCAGCTGACATCCATGTGGAGTCATTCATGTCAAACTCCTCGCTGCTCACCGAGGTCTCATCCTGGAAGGGGGAATGGGACCCCCTTCCTCTTTCCCCAGCAGCAGCTCCCCCTCCCCACTCCCCCTCCCCACCCGTTTTTCCACCCCCACCCCCCAAAATCTCAGCTGGAAGACACAAAGAGAAGGAAGCAGGCAGAACAGAAAGTAACGAAGGGGAAAACCGAGATTATTGTAGTTCCCCGCCACGCCCCTCCATCCGGGCATCCTGGCCAGCCTGCTATCTTGGCTAAGAGGCCAGAAGAAGAGGAGGGAAAGGTGGGCACACACACACACACACACACCCTCCCCTATCCAGCCTCTCCTCCCAACACCTGCAGAGAGTTCAAAGCCCTTCTCTTCCACCCTGCCTGCCCTCTTGAATGATCCCAGGAGGCAGGTGAGCAACCCTGCCACCGCAGGGCAGGGAAGAGGGGGTGTCACCTGAGGGCCTCCCTCCTCGCAGCAGCCAGGTGAGCCCTCGGCCCTCCACTGCTCTTCCACTATGGCATCCATTTGCTGCGGGCTGATAACCCAAAGCGTGGGAGAGAATCTCTGCTCCGGGAGCCGGGAAGATATACGAGCCGGGAAGATGGCTGCTTTATTAGGCCTGGCTGGGCCGCCAAATATCAATAATCAGATTTTAAAAAGAAACGAGGGGAAGAGAGAGAGAGAGGGGAGGGAGGAGGAGGAGGAGGAGGGGGGGAGAGAAATAGAAAGAGGAAGAAAAAAGGATAAAGAAAGAAATAAAGAGAAAGAGAGAGCAGAGAATTCAGTAAAGAGAAAGGAGAGAGAAGATAGATCAAGAAAGAGAAGGAGGGAGAGGAGAGAAATCGAGAAAGAAACAGAAAGATAAAAGAGAAACAGAGAGAACTTATCTAGAGAAAGAGAGAAAAAAAGAAAGATAAAAGATAAAGGAAGGGACAAGAGAGAGAGAAAGATACAGCGAAAGAAAGAGAGGAGAGAAAACAGAGAAAGAAAAAAAAACAGAAGGAAGGAAGAGGGATGAAGAGAGAGAGAAAGAGAGAATGAGAGAGAAGAGAGAGAGAGAGATAAAAAGGGACAGAAAGAGAGGAGAGAGCTAGCTAGAGGGTGGGGGGAGGTGCTGGCACCTGACCAGGGAATAATAGAAAAGGAGGCAAAATTGTCTACAAAGGTGCATCTTAACAGCCTTGGCAACCAAGCTGTTTACACCTTCATCCCTAAGCGGGGTGCAGCAGCCACTCAACTTGCTAAAAAAGCAAATGTACAAAATAGCCACCATTGTTTTTTTAAAAGCCCCCCTTCCCCACCCCCACCCCAGCGGTGAGAGGCGAGCCGGGCCTGCCGGCCCAGAGCTGTTTTTTAAAGCAGCACCCTTATCCGGATCAGCCGCCATGGAGCATCCTGCTGAGCAGCAGATGAGAGCGTGGACGTCACAGGGAGGCTGACCAGGGGAATGACCAGGGAAATGCCAGGCGGCGGGGGAAGAGCGGAAGAAAACTTAAAAAGGCAAGCGGACGGACGGACGGACGGACGGACGCGGCCATTAAGAGGCTGGGAGCAGCCAGGTTGAGCAAGGGGTTTCAACGATGGTTATAGGCCAAGCTGGGGCTGCTTGCAAGAGTTCTGAGGTTTTGTTTTATTTTTAAAAAATTTTGTTTACTCAAAGTTTCAAAAAATTTAACAAAGAGAAACAAGTTCTCCCATTTTACAGCGATATCACAGCAGTGTACATATTCTTTAGTAACAATTAAGTTTGTTCACCATAAGTAGTATATCTGCAGCTAATTTACTAATTCCTTACTTATTATACTACTATTAAAGGGCAACACTTATCTATCTATATTACTTTACATACATACATACATACATACATATATTTATATGCCGCCCCATCTCCCGAGCGGCTCGCATAAAACTCGAAATAAAAACACAAATACAAGAAATTAAAATATAAACTTCCAAATAAATCCCTAAAATGTAATAAAATCAATTAATTAAAAGAAAAACCCCAAACCAACTTCAATCCAGGCCGGCCTGATCTTAACATATGTACACCTAGGTCATGCATCACCTTCTTCTATGCGATTTACAAAACATTTTCACTCCACTTCTTTTTTTAACCAGTTAATACCATATATTCCATATTGTAAAATATTCTTCTCCTTCCCTGCTTTTTAATAGCATAGTCAGTCTAATCATTCCTGCACACTGATGTATCTTATTAATCACCGCTAGTTCCGAGGGTTATTGTCACGACGCTGGGAGAAAGGAGGTTAAATAAGACGGATATAAAGGCCTGCAGACCAAAACATACGAAGAGGAAAACGGTTGCAGGTTTTGGGTATGGCCAGTTCTAGGGAAAAGAAGGATTAAGGGGGACAGGAGAGCAGGATCCCAGTATTTGAGGGGCTTCCCCCAAAGAAGGGGGCTCAACCTATTCTCCAAAGCCCCAGAAGGCAGGACAAGAAGTGATGGGTGGAAACTGACCAAGGAGTAGAAGCAACCTGGAATTAAGGAGAAACTTCCTGACAGGGAGGACAATTAACCAGTGGAACTGCTGGCCACCAGAAGTTGTGGGTGCTCCATCTCTGGAGGTTTTGAAGAAGAGATTGGTCAGCTGTTTGTCTGGGATGGTTTATAGTCCCCTGCTTGAGTAAGGGGCTGGACTAGAAGACCTCCAAGGTCCCTTCTTTGTTATTCTGTAATTCTGTCAAGGTCTCCTGCCTGAGCAGGGGGCTGGACTACAAGACCTCCGAGGCCCCTTCCAAGAAATGCAGCAAAGTGTGGGTGATTCCACTGATGACGATTTGTTTAGCAACCGTACGAAGTCGGACGGCACTGAAAAAAAGGCAACCTGACCGCTTTAGCTGCGCTTACCTGTGATTTACATTCAGATGCTTGGCCACCGACTCACATTTATGACCGTCACAGCATCCCAGAGCAGAGGGGCTTTGGCTGTCATTTTGCGACCTTCTGACCAGCAAAGTCAAAGGGGGAACCAGATTCACTTAAGGACCGGGTTACTCACTTAACAACCACAGGGATTCG
>CM019150.1:147782-180667 GCA_009733165.1 Naja naja
GGAAGGAAAGGAAGGAAGGAAGGAAGAAGGAAAGGAAAGAAGGAAGGAAGATTATAATGAGGTGAGAGGGAGGAGTCTGAGGAGGTCTGCCTTAGCACTTGGCCACCACAGGTGCCTCCCCTCCCCCGACACGAGTGATGTTGAGCTGACCACGCCCACCCTGGCCACACCCACCCCACCCACGCCCACCCTGTCCCCCAAAGTCAACCCTGGTGCAGCCCTCAATGAAATGGAGTTTGACATCCCTGTTGTAGGAGGTCCCAGGACGGCCTTCTCCAGTTTGGGGACCTCCAGGTGGGTTGAGTCTCATCCCACGAAAACACAGAGAAGCCACCCCTAGCAATCCAGTGTCACCTTGTAGTTGATTTGGGGTGGAATTCCCACTCCACCGAGCCCACCGAACATGCGTTTTTCCCCACTCATTTGTCCTCATCACCCTGAGGTCACATTGCTTTGGAACTGATGTTTTGGCTGCAGAAATGATAAGAGAAACTATGCGTTACTACAGGCATCCCCAATTTTGGGTGACTTAAGACTTGTGGCCTTCAACTCCCAGAATCCCCCAGCCGTCTGAGTAATTTTCCCCAGCCACCTGAGGAATTCTGGGAGTTGAAGGCCACAAGTCTTCAAAGTCGCCGAGTTTGGAGAAGCTCCTGCATTGCAACATAGTTGGTTGGAGTGGATCACTGTTGGTGAACCTTGGCCCTTTTTAAGATACGTGGACTTCAACTCCCAGAGTTCCCCAGAAGTCCAGGTATCTTAAAGGGGCCAAGGTTGACCAACACTGGTTTAGACAAAACGTAGGGCTGGGAAGTTGCTTTCCTTGGTTCTTTCTGATAGGAATCAGAAGGCCTTTGGGGGATAATGAGTGAGGTGGGGCTACAATGAGGCCATCTATCTGTCTTCGAGCGGAGCAGAGAGGGGGATGAGGGGGACCCTCCCCAACCTGACCCTGGCTAAATAACTATGCAATGCCCCTACAACTATTGTGCAAGGGCTAGGGACTGTGATGGCAAACCTATGGCACGCGTGCCACTGGTGGCACGCAGAGCCATTTGTGCGGGCACGCGAGCCCCAGCCAAACTTACCTGTACTGCACATGCACGCGCCTCCTAGCTGATTTTCGGCCTGTTTGAGGCCTTTTCGCCCTCCCAGAGGCTCGATGAAAGCCTTTACAGCCTCGGGAGGCCGAAAAAAGGGCCTTCCGGAAATACCAGAAGTGCCAAAAAGGGCCCGTTTTTCGGCCTCCAAAGGCTGCACAGGCTTCCCTCAAGCCTCCAGGAGGACGAAAACGGCCTCCCCAGGGCTCCAGAGGCTGAAAATGGGCACTTCCGGTATTTCCGGAAGGCCCATTTTTCGGCCTCCCGAGGCTGCAGAAGCCTCAAACAGGCCGAAAATCAGCTGGGAGGCGCATGCATGCGCAGTGCAGGTAAGGGCAGGGGTGTTGCGTGCGTGCATGCGCAGGGGGGACAGGGTGGGGTGTTGCACGCTCATGCGCAGGGGGGAGCAGGGGGCATTGCATTGTGGGTGCCGGCGCATGCTTTCGTCACACCACAACAGAAAGGTTTCAACATCACTGGGCTAGGAGGTGTCCACCCACCTATGACGTTGACACCACCAAAGATATTGTCCTCCTCTAAAGACTCACAGGTGGATCTGAGGAGGGCGACCTTGGGGGAAAGCTGAAAGTCCCGGCAGGATGATGGGGATAAGCAGAAGGGTCCACGGTGGTGACTTCTTCCTCTCTTGGCAGTCCCCTCCCTACAGTTCCGGCAGCTATGACTCGGTCAAGACGGAGGTCAGCGGGTGTCCCGAAGACCTGACCGTGGGAAGAGCTCCCACTGCCGACGATGATGACGACGACCACGACGACCACGAGGATAATGACAAGATGAACGACTCGGAGGGCATGGATCCCGAGCGGCTAAAGGCTTTCAATGTACGGGAATGCGTCCCCCGATCACCCAGCGATGACGTCTGAGTAGCTTCTCAGTTGCATGCTCGCCTGCGGACAGAATCTTGCCAGGCTAAAGCCTGTACAGAGGGAGTCCTTTGCTAATGATCACAATGGGGAACGGGAGTCCCGCTGCCAAGCAAGGCAGTTGTGAGTGAGTCACACCCGATCTTTTTTGGCCATGTTTGTTCAACAAATCATGCAGTTGCTAAGTGAATCATGCAGTCGTTAAGGGAATCTATCCATCCATCTATCCATCCATCCATCTATCATCTATATCATCCGTCTGTCTGTCTGTCTGTCTGTCTATCTGTCTTTAATCTGTTATCTATCTTTTATATCTATCTTCCATCTATCTATCCTCTATATCATCTATCATCTATCTATATCTGTAATCTGTTGTCTGTCTATCTTTAATCTGTTATCTATCTAATCTGTTATCTATCTTTAATATCTATCTTTAACCTATCTATCTTTAATCTGCTATCTATCTGTTATCTATCTTTAATATCTATCTATCATCCATCTATCTATCTTATCATCTATTTATCTACCTTCTATCTAAGTCTATCATCTATCATCTATCTCATCATCATCATATGTATCTCTCTCTCACACTCCCACACATCTATCTATACATCCATCATCTATATCATCTATATCATCTATCATCTATCTATATCTTTAATCTGTTATCTATCTAATCTATTATCTATCTACCTATCTTTAATATCTATCTTTAATATGTTTATATTTAATCTGTTATCTATCTGTGATCTATCTTTAATATCTATCTATCTATCTATCTATCTGTCATCTATTTTATCTCTCTCTCTCTCTCTCTCTCTCTCACACACACACACACACACACACACCATACATCTATCTATCCATCCATCTATCATTTATATATTATTATCACCTATCCTATATCTGGTGGCTCAGTGGTTAGAATGCAGTATTGCAGGCAATCGCTGCCCACAGCCAGGAGTTCGATCCTCACCAGCTCAAGGTTGGACTCAGCCTTCCGTCCTTCTGAGGTGGGTAAAATGAGGACCTAAAATTGTTTGGGGCAAGAGGCCAACTCTGTAAACCACTTAGAGAGGGATGTAAAGAGAGAGTGAAGCGGCATATAAGTCTAAGGCCTATTTTGCAACCTTCCTAGCCAGCTTCCTACCATACAGGCAAAGTCAATATGGAAAGCCAGGTTCGTTTAAGCAACCATAGATTCACTTAATGACTGTGGTGATGACCGTGGCAAAAGAAAAGGCCGTAAAAATGGGGTGCAACTCACTCAAGCTCTGCCTTGCTGAACAACAGAAATATTGAGCTCATTTGTGGTCAAAAGCCGGGGGCTGCCCGTGGTCTCTCACTGTTCTGGCCTAGGCTTCCTCAGAAAGCATAAAACACAATCTTAGTCCCGGCAAAACCTCTTTTTATTTCCACGGCTGTGAATTACATTCATTCCCAGCCTACCAGGCTTCACAAACAGTCTTTCAGGGGAATGTTTATAAACACCCACCTTATCGCACTTGGAATGTGGCCAGAGAACTAGTTGCCAAGGGCAGGGCAAGGCCAAACTTGACACAAAGTCAAACAGAACTTTTCAAAGCTTGAATCGACCAGACAAACTAGTTGCTTCCTGCAAAAGCTCACCTCCCGTTCGCTCCTCTTTTATGTCCTGTGGGAGAGGCCAATCATCTCCGAGGTGTGGGCCTTACTCCTGAGTCAACCCTGCTTTCTCAATTGTTCTTCTGGTAGTCCTGTGCATGCGCAGGCTGGGAACCGGTTCCAGACACTCCCCCCCGCCTCACTGCTGTCTGAGTCTGAAGGCAGCTGATGATTGGGAGAGTTGCCAGGCTGATATTTTCCAAACGCAACTCTGTAGCAGACAATAATTAACAAGAATGCAGGAACAGACCTTCACCCAAATGAACAAATTGTCTCCTGCAAAACCCCACTCCCCCTTCGCTCCTCTTTGTTCCCTATGGGAGGGGCCATTTACCATCCATCTGTGCCCTTATTCCCAAGTCGACCCTTGTTCCTTAGCTGTTCTCTTCTCCTGGCAGCTCTGCGCATGCGCACACTGGGAACAGGCTCCAGCTGTTCTTCTTCCCCACTGATCTTCGACTCTGAAGGCAGGTGATAACTGTCAGATGGCCCTGGCCCCATCTCTGCCTCCGATGCAGAGCCCTCGTCCGAGCCTTCCCCAGACTCCAAGACTGGCCCAGGTTCCTCCCAAACCACCTTGCTACTGTCCGACTCAGCTGGCAGCTCCATCAGCCACCGGCGAGCCACAACTCTCATGCAGGCCTACCGATCGGTCTCCCATTTTCTCTCCGCAGATGTTTGTGCGTCTCTTCGTGGACGAGAACCTGGACCGGATGGTGCCTATCTCCAAGCAGCCCAAAGAGAAGATCCAGGCCATCATCGAATCCTGCAGCCGGCAATTCCCAGAGTTCCAGGAACGAGCTCGCAAACGCATCCGCACTTACCTCAAATCTTGCCGTCGCATGAAGAAGAACGGCATGGAAATGGTGAGAGGGGGCTGTTTCTTCCCCTGCCTCTTCCCCCTCTCTTCCTCCTTCAAAACCTCAGCAGGGTCTTCTTTGGGCCACCTCAGGGTGGGCTTTTCCAGAGAAAGTTCAGACCCTCCAGTGGCCTGAAGACCTGCTGTTGAGGCAGTGAAACATGTGGAGCAGCGGTGGGCAACTCTGGCCACTTTACCACCCATGGACTTCAATTCCCAGAATTCCTGAGGCAGCCATGCTGGCTATGGCCTCTTTATGACTTGTGGACTTCAACTCCCAGAATTCCTGAGGCAGCTATGCTGGCTATGGCCCCTTTATGACTTGTGGACTTCAACTCCCAGAATTCCTGAGGCAGCCGTTTGCTGGCTGTGGCCCCTTTATGACTTGTGGAGTGGCTGAGGAATTCTGGGATTTGATGTCCACAAGTTATAAAGGCAGTTATAGACAGCATGGCTGCCTCAGGAATTCTGGGAATTGAAGTCCACGGGTGGTAAAGTGGCCAGAGTTGCCCACGGCAGCCCTAGAGCAGTGGCTGAGATTTAGTGGTGGCACTAACTTGGTTCTGTTGGATTTGGGGAAGGGGCTTGAGATCCGTTAGGGTGCCTACCGTATCTTTCCACTGTGGGCCCTGGGACCTAGAATTTGGGGAACGGAGAACCCACCCCACCATTAAAGGGCCTTTCCACACTCACTTATGGGCAGAAGGGGAGAACAAGGCTCCCCACAGAGGGAAGGAACCTTCCGGCATCGGGCAAAAAAGGCCCCGCCGGAAAGCTAAGTTTATTTAATCATTTGCTTTATTTGATTGATGGATTGATCCCAAACTGGGGTTTTGAGGGAGGAGAGGGGAAGAGGGATGGAGGAGGAGGAAGAGAAGGGGAGGAGGAAGAGAACTGTGGTGACTCTCAGCTTGGTTGTTTTCTTGTAGACATTTCATTACCCAAGTAGGGAACATCATCAGTGCTAGAGGGAGTAGTATTTATGGAGAGGAGGAGGAGAATTATGCGGTCCTTGGTCCAATCTGAGCTTGGCTATTTTCTTACAGACATTTCATGACCCAGCTAGGTAACATCATCAGTGCTAGGAGGGAGTGGGAGGATAGGGAGGTTGAAAAGAGGAGAAGGACTTGCTCCACGTACCTTAAAATTCCCAAAGTTGAAGAACACTGCTTTCGATCTTTCGTTTTTCTTCCCCTTTTCTGCTTTCTTAGTCTTGATTGATAGTGTTACTTTTTTTTCAACTGTACAGCCATAAATAGAGCCACATTCAGTTGTTGCAGCTTTCCTGAAAATGTCCTTTTTCTTCAGACCAGGCCGACCCCTCCTCACCTGACCTCAGCCATGGCCGAGAACATCCTGGCAGCTGCTTGTGAAAGTGAGACGCGGAAAGCAGCCAAGCGGATGAGGCTTGAGATCTATCAGACGTCACAGGTATGAGACCCGGCATCGGGCTATTTGCTGGCTTTGAATATCTGGATAGGTTACCGCTTTACCGCTTGCAAGAAGGCACGGTGTCGCACCGTTGATTCTGTACACTGGTTTTGGAATCGGGTTATTTGCTGGCCTTGAGTATCGGGATGGGTTACCCCTTTACTGCTTGTAGGAAGGCACTGGGTCCCATCCTGGATTCTGTACACTGGTTTTGGAATCAGATTATTTGCTGGCCTTGAATATCCGGACAGGTTACCCCTTTACCGCTTGTAACAAGGCACTGGTCCTACCCTTGATTATGTACACTGGTTTCAGAATCAGGTTTTTTGCTGGCCTTGAGTATCCAGTTACCCCTTTACCGCTTGCAGCAAGGTCCTGGTCCTACCCTTGATTAGGTACACTGGTTTCAGAATCAGGTTATTTGCTGGCCTTGAGTATCGGGATGGGTTACCCCTTTACTGCTTGTAGCAAGGCACTGGGTCCCATCCTGGATTGTGTACACTGGTTTTGGAATCAGGTTATTTGCTGGCCTAGAGTATCTGTATACGTTACCCCTTTACCGCTTGCAGCAAGGCACTGGCCCCACCCTTTATTATGTACACTGGTTTCAGAATCGGTTTTTTTGCTGGCCTTGAGTATCCAGTTACCCCTTTACCGCTTGCAGCAAGGTCCTGGTCCTACCCTTGATTAGGTACACTGGTTTCAGAATCGGGTTATTTGCTGGCCTTGAGTATCGGGATGGGTTACCCCTTTACTGCTTGTAGCAAGGCACTGGGTCCCATCCTGGATTGTGTACACTGGTTTTGGAATCAGGTTATTTGCTGGCCTAGAGTATCTGTATAGGTTACCCCTTTACCGCTTGCAGCAAGGCACTGGCCCCACCCTTTATTATGTACACTGGTTTCAGAATCGGTTTTTTTGCTGGCTTTGAGTATCCGGTTACCCCTTTACTGCTTGCAGCAAGGCACTGGTCGTACCCTTGATTAGGTTCACTGGTTTCGGACTCGGGTTATTTGCTGGCTTTGAGTATTGGGACAGCTTATCCCTTTGCTGCTTGCAAAAAGGCACTGGGTCCCATTCTTGATTCTACATGCTGGTTTGTTTCAAACACTAACATAATCAAAGTTTATATTCATCTGACTTCGCTCCTAAAACTGACTCTAGTATAATAGCATCTTCAATGTTCAACCGCTTCTTTAGCGACCATTCTCCATGGCACTAAAAATAGTGACTTATGATCGCACAACATTCCCGGGGTCACATGATGAAAATTCAAGCGCTTGGCAACTGGCATGTACAGGTAGTCCTCAAGTTACCACAGTTCATTTAGTGACCGTCGAAGTTACAACAGCACTGAAAAAAGTGATTGATGATTGGTTTTCACACTTACGACCGTTGCCACATCCCCATGGTCACATGATCAAAATTCAGATGTTTGGCAACTGACTCATATTTATGATTGCAGTGTCGATGGGGTTGCATGATCCCCTTTTGTAACCTTCTGACAAACGAAGTCAATGGGGAAGTCAGATTTACTTAACAACCGTGTGACTAACTTAACAACTGCAATGATTCCCTTAACAACTGTGGCAAAAAAGGTCATAAAGTGGAGCAAAGCTCACTTAACTGTCTCACTCAGTGACACAAACTTTGGGCTCAATTGTGATCATAAGTTGAGGACTACCTGTATTTATGACGTTTCCAGCCTCCTTGGGTGGTGTGATTGCTCTCTTCCATATACTGTCAGACCTGCCCCAGCTAGGTTCTCTAGGAAAGAAAGACCCTTGACTCCCATTTGGTTGAAGTGATAGGCTCTTTTACGAAGGATTACTGGTCGCTCTAAAAGCAGGCTAGAACTAAAGTCCCCACGCAAAATATTACAAACGTTTCCCCTCCATCACAGCCCTCCCCTCTCCTTAACAAGTTCGGCGTAGACCAATGGCGTGCCACATCCGTGTTTTGGGGAATACTCAGAGGTTTGGTGCAATTCACAGGCAAGGACTCCTCGGGGTCCCGTCAGCGGGTCAATGCCGGCTGGCGACTCCCCGACGACGAGCCTTTTCGGTTGCGGCTCCTGACCTCTGGAATCAACTGCCTTTGGAGCTCCGCCTGGCCCCCGATCTCCACACCTTCCGCCGTGAACTAAAGACCTGGTTATTTGACCAACCTGGGCTGTGACCCCTCCCTGGGGGAGGGAGGGTTTTAATGTTTACTGTTTTTACGTCTTATATTTGGGCTTGTCTTTGTTTAATTATTTTTTAAATATTTATTGTATATGTTTTTAGCTGTGAGCCGCCCCGAGTCTTCGGAGATGGGGCGGCATACAAGTTCAAGTATAAATAATAAATAAATAAATTTGCATTCCTTTCCCAAGCTTCATGGCCTTTACACCTCTGGGATCCATCACCTCCTGCCACTACCACCCTTCCTGTTTCTCCTCCCTACTCCATACATGCTTACTGCCCATTTCCTCTCCTCCCCCCTCCACCCCTTGATGGCAGGTTGCCAGCAAGGTGCCAAGCCGAAGATGGCAGCTCTGACGCATGCTTCACCCTTACTCTTCTCTTTGCCCCTGATGCAACCGGCCCTCTGGTTTCTCTCCCGGCAGGACGAACCAGTTACCCTCGAGAAGCAGCAGTCCCGGGACTCGTCCACCTCCGTCACGCATTCGTCCTACTCACTGCCAGCCTCCTCCTTCTCCCAAGACCCCGTCTACATCAACGGGAGCCTGAACTACAGCTACCGCAGCTATGGGACACTGGGCAACACTTTGCAGCCGACTCCTTCCCTCCAGACAGGAAATCACAGTAACGGTAAGGAGGGGAACTCGGTCAGAAGAGAGCTGGAAGGAAACCTTGGAGGTCTTCTAGTCGAGCCCCTGGCTCAAGCAGGAGACCCTATGCCATTTCAGACAAGTGGCTGTCCAGTCTCTTCAGCGATGAAGCAACCATGACTTCTAGTGGCCAGCAGTTCCACTGGTGAATTGTCCTCACTGTCAGGAAATTCCTCCTCAATCCCAGGTTGCTTCTCTCCTGGATTAGTTTCCACCCGTTGCTTCTTGTCCTGCCTTCTGGTGCTTTGGAGAGTAGCTTGACTCCCTCTTCTTTGGGGCAGTCCCTCAAACACTGGAAGACTGCTATTGTATCACCCCTTGTCCTTCTTTTCTCTAGACTTGTCAAATCCAGCAGCCATTCTTCGTATGTTTTAGTCCCTAGACCAGTGATGGTGAACCTTTTTATTGTGCTGTGCCGAAAGCGCGCGCACCCACAATGCAATGTGCCCCACCCACCCCTGCGCATGCCCATTTACCTGCACTGCGCATGCGCACACCTCTCAGCTGATTTTGGGCCTGTTTGAGCCCGTTTACACCCTTCTGGAGGCTCCAGGGAAGCCCCGGCAGCCTTGGAAGGCCGAAAAATGGGCCTGTTCGGCACTTCCGGTATTTCCGGAAGGCCCGTTTTTCGGCCTCCCAAGGCCTCAAATGGGCCGAAAATCAGCTACACATGCGCAGTGCAGGTAAGTTTGGCTGGGGCTCACGTACCCACACAAACAGCTCTGCGTGTCACCTGGGCACGCATGCCATAGGTTCGCCACGGCCCTAGGCCTTTAAGTTATCCTAGTTGCTTTTCTTCAGCCAGATCCTTCAGGACCATTGGATGCAACCCATCTGGTTGTGGAGATCTTGAAATTTAGGCTAAAAGAAAAGGGTTCTCCCCTATTTGCAGCCTTGTCTGGTTTTGCCATGTTTCTAGTCCTATTTTTGTAAATAAACTTTATTTTATTACATTAAAAAAAACACATAAAACAAAAAAAAACAGTAAAACATAAAACATAAGAACGAAAAAACAAAAAAAACCAAAAAAGTATATCGCTCAATAACAGCTATTTGCGGTGATAATTATATAGCAATCATATGTGCAATAATAACAGATATTGTGCATAAATATATTTTTATCCTATCTATATTCTGTCTTCAAAAAAAAATATGTAAAAAGCACAAAATACTTAGTAATACATATATTGACTGCTGCTAGGATTGCTTTTGCCATATATACCTGTAGAGGAAATGGTCAAAAAAAAATTATGAACTGCGCCAAAATGGGCAAACTATCGTTGAGTTTAAAAGATAAGGAAGATTCAATATTTTACAAAGTATGGGAACAATGGTATAGCTGGATAGGTCGTAAAGATAGGTAATTATTACAGAGTAAAGATAGGTAATTATTAAATATATTTGTTATTAAATATAGAATATAGATAGAATAAAAATATATTTATGCACAAGTTAATATCCTTCCTCTTTCTAACTTGGTTGCTCACCTCTTCAGGGGATAGCAATAGCAATAGCACCAGTGGTGTAGTATCCTACCAGTTCGGACCAGTTCGGCCGAACCGGTAGTAGAAGAAAAAGCCTGAGAAAAGGCTGAAAAGCACATGGGAGAGGTGGGAGGGTCACTCCTAGCTTTTCGTTTCTTCATCCTCTCAGCTGATTGGCTTGTTAGGGGTGCACGCATTAGGTGTGTGTGTGTGTGTGTGTGTATGCAAGCATGTGCACACACGCGATCGCCCACCGAACCAGTGGTTCCCACTACTGAATAGCACTTGGTAGTTTTCTTGTGGATGTTTCATTACCCAACCAGGTAACATCAGTGCTAGAAGGGAGTACAGTTTGCACCTTCTAGCACTGAGGATGTTACCTGGCTGGGTTATGAAACGTCTGCAAGAAAACTTCACAGTGTTTTAATGCCCTCTCTAAGTGGTTTAGAGTCAGCCTCTGGCCCCCAACAATCCAGCTCCTCATTGTACCCACCTCGAAAAGACGGAAGGATGAGTCAACCTTTAGAAGGGAGGAAGGAAGGAGGAAAGGAAGGAAGGAGGAGGCCTCTCTAAGCGGTGTACAGAGTCAGCCTATTTACCCCCAACAATCCGGGTCCTCATTTCACCCTCCTCGGAAGGACGGAAGGCTGAGTCAACCTGGAGCTGGCCAGGATCGAACTCCAGGTGGTGGGCAGTTTGCCTGCAATACTGCATTCTGACCACTGCACCACCAGGGCTCAGAGGAAGGAAAAAGAGAGGACAAGAAAAAGGAAGGGGGGAAGGGAGGAGGAATAAGGAAGGAAAAAGAAAGAAAAGGAAGTCCCAAAGGTGCTTTTCTTCAGAAGGCAGTTGGACTTTCTGTTTTGTTTTGTTTTTCTTTTGAAGCTTCTTCAGCTCTGACAGGATGGTGCGGAAGGGAAGGATTTATGCTCCTTGCAGACAGCTGGTCATTTGCATCCTTTTAGAGGGTCGTTGAGGCCGCTTGGAGGCTTATTTTCAAGAGGCAACTGGACTTTGTTTTTTTTTCTTTTGAAGACATTTTGAAGACGTTTTACCCAAGAAGCTTCTTCAGATGAGAAGCAAAATGTCTTGAAAGAAAAACCAGAAAGTCCAGTTTCCTTTGGAAAGTCCAGCACCTTTGGGACAACTGGTCCTGGGTGATGGAGAATCTCTACATGTCAGAGCGTTTGGCAGCATGACTACCTTTAGGAGATAACCCAGGAGCAATAACACAGCAAACAAACATTAACGGTGGTTTAATATACAACAGATATATACAGACAATACACACGTGGTAGGCAAAATACCTTTACCAGCAAGCTTTTCTTCTTCTTAACACATGGAGAACTTCTGCACTGAATACTGGCCACAAGGAAAGAGAACCACTCCCTCTAATGGCTGCCTTTTATATACACACCTCTTAAGGGAACTTTGCTCTCCAGCCTTAAAGGGAAATACCCATTCTCTGCTGAATCATTTTGGTTACATCAGACAGGCTTACATCAGCTTCACAGCATAGTGCAGCTGCTCACTGCTGGTCAGTTTCTAAATCTTAATATCTTAACAATACAGACTTTTTAAAAAAAGAGTGAGGGAGGAAGGAAGGAAGGAGGAGGAAGAAGAGAGAGAGGTGATAGAGATGATGGAGAAGGCAGGCAGGCAGGCAAGCAGGCAGGCAGGCAGGCAGGCAGGCAGGCAGGCAGGCAGGAAGGAAGGAAGGAAGGAAGGAAGGAAGGAAGGAATAGCACTTATGTGCCCTTTACAGCCCTCTCTAAGCGGTTAGCCTCTGGCCCCCAACAATCTGGTTCTACCTGACACCTCTGTTTTCCTCCTCCTCCTCCCCCCCCCCCGCTTTGCAGGCCCCACTGACCTCAGCATGAAAAGCGGCACGTCCAGCACCACTCCGCCAGCCAACAGCACGAACCGGGGGGTGCCGGCTGCCCAGCTCAGCCCGACCGAGATCAGCGCCGTCCGGCAGCTGATTGCCGGCTACCGGGAGTCGGCCGCCTTCCTCCTCCGCTCGGCAGACGAACTGGAAAACCTCATTTTACAGCAGAACTGACTGCTGGCCACCCTGGGGCTCCTGTGCCGGAAGAGACTGTCGTCCACCAGGCTTTCTTGATAAATCTGCTCAGGACTGGCCGATCCTCTGCCTATCTCACCGCCCGCCCACCCCACCCCGGCACAGGTTGGAGACCCACCCCACCCCCACCTAACCACCCCCACCCCCACCCCTGAGAGATCCTTCTTCTTCTTCGACCTGGAGCCCACGGGGGCACCCCCTTCCTGGGAGCCCTTCTGCCTTTGAAAGCCGACCACGCCGGCGCCCTCTGCCAACCGGAGCCAGCCTCACAGCCTGGAAAGACGGGGACCACGGTGGGTTTGGCGGCACGGGGGGGGAGGGGAGCAGGAGGGGGAATCAGGCTGGCAGAGCACTCCTGGCAGAGTCAGGATTTTCCTCACCGAGCCCGGCAAACGGTAGAGCCCTTTCCCCTCCCCCGCTCTCTTTTCTCTCCTCCCCGTCCCTTTTGTCCGTCTTTCTCGGAATTGCATTATTTATTGAGAAATGCACCGCCAGCGCCCCTCGTTCGTTCTCCCTCCCTCCCTCCCCATAATTTATTTTTTTTTCTAAAAAAAAAAAAGCAAAAAAAAACAAAAAAAAAAACGAGCATTCTTGAGTTTGTACAGAATTGCCATTTTTATTTTGTCTCTGTGTGTGTGTCTCTCTCTGTCTCCGTGAGGGAAGGAGGGTTTTATCCTGCACCGTCTCCACCGGCCGTCCCGCCGAAAAGACCAGCCAGGCTTGGAAGTCAGCGGGAAAAGCTGTCTCTGCTTTCAAGGTTTTTTGGGGGGAGGGGTTCTTTTCCTCCCCCCCCCGCTTCCTTTGGGCCACTCGATCCCCACGTTTGCCTGGCTGGGGCAGGGGGGCGAGCACCACACCAGGTGACCCGAAGCCCATCTTGTTGGGAGGAATTGCAAGGACTCGTTTGAGAGCCAAAGCTCCGTAGCAGCAGCAGCAGCAGCTCCCTGGCCTTCCTCCTCCTCCCTCCTCCTCCACACTCTACCTCACTCCTGGGTGCTTCTTGCTGGCCCTGGCTCTCTTTCGAGGAGCCGGAAGTGGCCCCTGGCTGCAAGGCATGCGAGAGAGAAAGCACCCCCAGAATGGAAAGCGTGTGGACAGCAGCATTCGGGCGCCAATTGGGAGTCACGCTGGCCGGTTCGCAAAAGCAGAGGCATCCAACGGCCCGCCGGAGCCTGTTTTTTTTGGGAGGGGGGAGGGTTGTGTGTGCAACGGGTTCAAAACCCCCCCACTTTTTTCCTCCTCCTACTCCTTCTCCTCTAACCTCCCCCCCCTTGCAAATGCAAATGCACTTGCTGTTTTGCTCAGTGCAATATTGACCGTGCTGCTATATATATATCGGGACGGAGGTGATTTTTTAAGCAAAAAAATAAATAAAAAAAGCAGCAACCCACCAGAAGAGACCCCCGGGCCCGGTCTCGTTCTCCTTGCCCTGCCCTCCCCCCCCTGCCCTCCCCACTGGGTCCCAAAGGAAGCGCCACCCCTGCGAGTTTGGGCCGAGGGCACGAAGCTTGGATTCTTGGCTTAACGGGCAAGGCCTGCAGTCGGTTCTTCCCATCTGGGGAGTATCTTTTCAATGTAGGTTCTCGTAAGCCAGCTCGGCCGCCTTAAGCATGGCGGACTTCAATTCCCAGAGTTCTGGGAGTTGAAGTCAACTGGGCTTAAGACAGCCAAGGCTGGAGACTCCTATTCTAAGCCCATCTACCTTCTTCCCTCTCTGGTGCTTCAGAATCAGGCTGGGATTTGAACCCGGGACCACCTGCCCCCCAAGGCTTTGCTAGGGGATGTCTACCAGAGGAAGGACAGGGTGCAACCCTATCCGTTCCCCCTTGATGTGACCCTCCTCCGGCCTCCCCCTCTCCCGTCCCTGAGGTCCCTCTCCCCAACTTTGTGTAAATAGTTACTCGTGCCAGGCCTGACATGCCACCACCCTTGTGCAAAAAAACCCCTTAGGGTGTGTAACAGCGGCAGAGACAATCGCTGTCCGGAAACACGTGAAGGTTTTTTTTTTCCTGCTGCCTCCCAATCTGCAATTTTGGGGCACATCAGGATTTGGTGGGGGAGAAACAGCTGTGCAATTTTTGGCGGGGAAGGTGTGGCCGGTGTCCCAGACCGGACGCAGGTATAAACTGCTAACCTTGATGTAATTCGGGGTTAACTCTGGTGGTTCCCTCTGTCTCTCTCTCTGCCCCCCAATTTTACAAGTTTGGGGCTCCAAAGGGGCTCCCTCGAGACCATCAAGAGGTGGCACTCACGGCCCCGCCTTGAAGTTTGACTTAGCCATGCCTCTTTGGATCCGAAAAGGTCGATTCTACAAGCCATGTTTTTTCTAAGATTCTCGGGGTGCCTGGGCGGGGGGGGGTGTCTCTCCTGGATTCTGTCCCCACCAGAAGACCCTCTGGTCCGGGGTGTTTTTCTGGGAGGGGCTTGGCCGCTGCCCTCTTGGCACTTGGCTCTCAGGTGAGCCCCCCCACCCCTTTCCTGCTCTCCCACACAGCAGCATTTGGACCCCTGGGGAAAGGCATTGGTGGGCCCTCCTACAGAAAAGAGACACCCCTCCAACACCCCCAAACCCCTGCCCCATCTCATAGCCCCTCTTAGCTAGCCATCCCCTCGATTTACCAGTCCCTTTCCCAGGGCAATCAAAAAATGCTGCTTTGAACTCAGAGGGTTGAAAAAAAAATACAACTTTTTTGCTTTGTATTTTGTTTTTTGTAAAAGACTTTTTACAAAGGTAGTCTTAGCGATTTCCACCAAGGGGGGAAACTAAACAAAAAAAAACCCAATTTAAACAATCTTGTCCATGGTCTGAATGATTTTTTATACCATTTTCGTGGTGCTTTTAGAAAAGGAAAGAAAAAAAAGTTGTTTTTCTCTCTCTGTCTCTTTTTCTCTTTCTCTCTCTCTCTCTCGGTGGTCGTTTTCCAAGCGGATCCGTTCCATTCTTTCTTCTTCACCTGTATTGTACCTAAGACCAATGTGAATTCTTTGTACTTTTTTCCTCTGACTTTGGACTCAGTGAAAGTGTACTGTTTACATGTACAGAAAACTCCCAGCGCCCCGCTCTGTGTTCGGCGAGACCCTCGTCTTTGGCGACGAAGACCCACCTCACCCCCTGCCTCATCTGCTTAGCGCGGCCACAGATCCGCTCACCTGTTCCCTCCCTCACCCCGATGCCCATGGGGCTGGGCTGCTAGGAAGGGGCTTTTTTTAGCAACCGGCCACTTTTGTCCCCGGAATGGCTAAATCCCAGGGATGTCCAATCTTGGCAGCTTTTAACCCCTTGTGGACTTCTACTCCCAGAATTCCCCAGCCTGGTTTTGGTTTTGTTTTTTCTTTTTTCTCCCTTCCCATTCCCTACAGTGGAGAGATTGCGGAGAAAAGGATTGTAAGAGAGTAAGCAGGCCAAAATGGGGCTACGGATGAAAAAGGGTCAGGGAATTCAGGGAGTTGAAGTACACAAGCCTTTTAAAAAGTTTGTCGGGGCTGGACACCCCTAGTTTAAAGCAAAGGCCAGGCAACAATGTGGCCTCTTATTAAGGAGCGGCTTGTAGAACCTGTCGCTTGTAACCTCACACGGACTACTAGCCAAAACTGCAGGAGAGTCGAGTGGACTTCACGAGTGGCCAGCGAGCCCCCAGGCTGCCAGGAAGAGGGTGGCCAAAGCAGTAGCCCTCGGGTGCAGTTACAAAGCTGACCCAAGCCCACCCCTTTCCCCCTTTCCCCAGAGATGGGGAGGGAAGGGGAAAACCCAAGGCACTTAAAAGCAACAGGCGAAGGTGACTCTCCCCTGCGCCAATCCATCAGAAACCTTCGTTCGTTCGTTCTTCCTCCCTTCCTAACGGGCAACCTATGCAAATTTTCACGTGGCCCTCTCTAAGCAGATGAGGGTTTGTTGTTGTTGTTGTGTTTTTACCCCCTTCCTCAACGTGCGATGGAAACCTTATTTTTTGTTCTCACCCCCCCACACACTTTTTTTTTGTGTTCTAGACAGTGGATCCTTTTTAATTTTATTCTTTTTTCCCCTCCCTCCTTCCCAGTAAACGTGGCTTTAATATTTTAATTCTTAGCTCGCAAGTGTTTTGGTTTTTACGTGACGCGACTTAATTCTGTTCTGTTTGTGAAATGAGTAGCACAGGCCAATCTCCTCGCCCTATTCACTTAAAAAAGAGAAAAGGGAAAAAAAAGAAAAGAAAAAAGACCAACGAGCTGTTTAAATCAAAGCGGTTCCTTTCCATTTCATGGTATTATTACTTGCTAAATGCACTGATTTCATAAGTATGTGGAATACTTTTTTTTTGGAGTCTGTATATCATATAAGACTGAATCTACTTAATAAACACTGTATAACAAAAAATGGAACGCATCTCTCACCCCTTTTCCCAACATGGACCAGGGGCTATGGGTCAAAATCGGAATCTCTGAATCAATAGAAGGGAACACAGGCAGTCCTCGACTTACAACACTTCACTTAGTGACAAAACTAAAGGACTTGGGACCCTTTTCCACAGCTAACAACCGCTGCAGGGTCCCAGTGGTTTTACATTTTGCATTTGGACTTGTAGTTGTGACGCAGGTTGGGGTCACCTGATCAACTTTTGTGACCTCCCGGCAAACAGTCAAGGGGGAAAAACCAGATTCACTTAAGGACAGGGTTACTAATTTAACAACTGCAGTGATTCACTTGAGAAAATGTGGCAAGGCTGGTCGTAAAATGAAGCGAAATCTAACCAAGGTCTCGCTTGGCAGCATAAATGTTGGGCTCGCTTGGGGTCGTAAGTTGAGGACTACCTGTATGGGTAGCTCAGGGTTGGACTGTGGGGGGTGGGGGGTGGGGAGGAGGTCCCTGCTGCTTCCTGAGGTTGGCTGTTGATCTTGCAGACATTTTCACAACCCAGCTAGATAACGTCGTCAGTGCTAGAAGGGAATGGGATTGGCTGTTTATATATGCTTTATAGAAGTATTGCTTTGTTATGTTATATATGGTGTTATATGCTAACTCAGTGGTGGTGAACCTTTTTGTTGTGGTGTGCCGAAAGCATCTGCGGGCAACACCCCAATGTTGCAGCACAATGCAATGCACCACAATGCAATGTGCCTTGCCCCCCCCTGCGCATGTGTACGCAACACCCCTGCCCCGCCTCCTTACCTGCACTGCGCATGTGCGCACCTCCCAGCTGATTTTCGGCCCGTTTGAAGCCATTTTCGCACTCCTTGGGGCCCGAGGGAAGCTTCTGCAGCCTTTGGAGGCCGAAAAATGGGCCCGTTTCGTCACTTCTGGTATTTCCAGAAGGCCTGTTGTTCGGCCTCCTGAGGCTGCAGAGCCTCTGGGAGGCCAAAAAAAGATCTCAAAACAGGCCAAAAATCAGCTGGGAGGCACACACATGCGCAGTGCAGGTAAGTTTGGCTGGGCCTTGTGTGCCCACACAAATGGCTCGTGCCATAGGTTTGCCATCACGGTACTCATTTCTTGGTGGAACACCCTTGCCCCACAGAACATTCCCACCAACATTGGCAGGGCAAGCCACTTGTATGTAAACACAGAGAAACAAACCCACCTTCTAGCACTGATGATGTTACCTAGCTGGGTCATGAAACGTCCTCCCTCACCCTTTTCTGTGGTAAACTCTTCTCTCCAATAATGTTGCCTAGTTGGGTCGTGAAACGTCTTGCCACCAAACAAGCCAGCTCGGAGAGCCCCAAGGACACCCCCCCCCATAGTCCTCATCCTCCTCTCCGCAAGCCATGATCCAAACTAAAATCATGTCACCCAGCTGGGCAATGAATGAACCTGTCTGCCAGAAAACAACCAAGCTCAGAAAGCATCAGAGTTGGACTAGATGACCTACCAGATCCCTTCCAACTCTGTTAATCTGTTACGCCCACAATCTGGGGGTGAATCCTGGCTACAGCCACCTCAAGCCAGCAGGGGCTTATTTCTCAACCCATTCTCCCCTATCTACTTCGGGGTCTTAATCCCTTCCAGTCACTTTAAGCTGAAAATGGCAATAGGTGCATTCATTTTTTATTCGCGATTCTGCTTGCACTGCAGGTGCAATCATATTTATTCTAAATAATGCAAACATTATACACACACACGCACGCACCATCATTTAGGGTCACTTATGGGCCCAAAAATGACCGCAAGCGATCCCTGAGACAGCTGCCACTTGGGGCACCTCATGGCCTCAGTCCTGCAAAGCTAGAGAATAGTTTTCATGACAAAAAAGCCAACTCTGGGCTACAGGCAGTCCTTGACTTAAAACAGTTCATTTAGTGACCATTTGAAGTTATAATAATCACCATAATCATTTAACGACTCTATAATCCCTGGTGGGGTGGAGTCTGGGCAACTGAACGGAGCTGATTGTTTAACTGGCCGGATGCCCTTCCTGTTGCCAGTGCGGAGTTTGTTTTTTCAACAGATACATTCTCAGTGTGCCCAGAAATATTTGCCTCTACCTTGAACTCGCCTCTAGGCCACTGCACCACACACCATTTGAAGTTATGCCAGTGAAATAGGGGAGTTACAACCATTTTTCAGGCTTAACGACTGCTGTAGCATCCCTAGGGCTATGGGATCAAAATCTGGACACATGGCAACTGGCTCACATTTATGACGGCCGAAGTGTCCCGGGGCCATGAGATCGATCTCTTTTGTGACCTGACAAGCAGAGTCAACGGGGAAGTGGGATTCGCTTAATGACCGTAATTAGTGATTCACTTAACAGTGGCATGGGAAGGTCACAAAACGGGGCACAATTCACTTAAGCAATTGTTTTGCTTAGCAAAAGGAATTTTGAGGCTCCGTTGCAGTCAAGTGGAACACTCTCTGTTACCTTCTCACCAAGGGCCTGGAGCGCAATTAAGGGGCAAATGAGGGCCTTTATCCTTAACCATAGGATGGGGACTTTCTGCACGCCCAGCGGCTGCAGGAAGAGATGGCAGCGAACTCCACCGGTCAGATCAACACAAACCGAAGCAGTCTGTCAAAGATGTTTGCGTGTAGGGCAGGGGTATCAAACTCAAGGCCCATGGGCCGGATCGGATCCGCAGGGTGTTTCGATCTCGCCTGCAGGGCCAACCTGGAATCGGCAAAGGACTGGCTCACCGTGCCTCTGTCAGCAAAAAAACAGAGCTCCATTTTCACTGGCAGAGGGTTGCAGGAGGCGATCACTGAGAGGTGAATTCAGCCGGTTCAGGCCGGTTCTGAAGAACCGGTAGTGAAAATTTTGAGTAGTTCGGAGAACTTGGCAAATCCCACCTCTGACTGGCCCCGCCAACCCCATCTCTTCTCTGCCTTCCATTGAGTCCCAGCTGATCAACTGTGTCTTCTTTGGTTGCCCTGCACAGGAGAACAGAGCTGGAAAGCAGGTAAGTGGGGAGGGGAGCGGGATTTTGCAGTATATCCTTCCCCTGCCACACCCACCCAGCCACACCCACAGAACCAGTAGTAAATGTTTTTGAATCCCGCCACTGCAGTGCCCTCCGAGATTGGTAGTTTTCTTGTAGGCTAATAGGGTGGGGAGATTTTGCAGTATCCTTCCCCTACCACGCCCACCCAGCCACACCCACAGAACCGGCAGTAAATATTTTTGAATCTCACCACCGCTGTCACTACCGAAAAACGGAGCTCGGGAGCCCGTCTTGGCTGGTAGAGCGCTCAGACCATCACAGGCACCCAGGACTCAAATGATGAGCTGGCCATGCCCCTCCGAGGTCAAACATAACCCCAATTCGGACCTCAATGAAATCAAGTTTGACACCCCTGGTGTAGGGCGAAGAAAACAAAAGCACACCCACAATCAGAGGACACAGAACAGAGTGTTGTTTTTCCTGTTCAAGAGGGTGGGTTTCAGGGGTGGTATTCTACCGGTTCAACCAAATTGGTAGCTCCAAGGATCATCTGTGAGCGAACTGGTTTGCTCCGACAATCAGCTGCTGGGCCCGGCCTTCCTCCCCGGCTCTATTCCGATCTTTATTTCCTGGTTTTCAAACTCAGCTGCTTTGTGGGGCACAGCAGCTGTTTAACACACAGGGAGAGCATAGGATTGCAGGTCAGTAGCAAACCCTCCGCACTTGTGCATTCACCGAACCATAGTGGTGCTATTCTACCGGTTCCAGTGTACTGATAGTGCTGAAGATCAGCGGATACCAAACTGATTCTGATGAGCTGCTGTTGGGCCCATCTGCCCACCAGGACTCCCATACTGACCTTTATTCCCTGCTTTTGAAGCGCAGCTGCTTTGCGCGGCACAGTAGTGCCACGCGGCAGCTGCTGAAGCAACAGGGAGAATGCAGGATTGCAGGTGAGTTGGAAAGACTCTACGTGTGTGCGAAGTGAGTGTTTGGTGCGTGTGCATGTGCAAAGTGCGGCCAAGCCACGCCCACTGAACTGGTGGTAAACTACTTCGAAACCCATCACTGCCAAACTGGTTGTTTGTTGTGGTTAGCTGGCAGCCGGTGTGGACGGCTGAGGAAAGTGATGACTGACGAGAGCCCAGGACTATCGGGGGGTGGACTGCTGCCTTCAGGGATTGTGGGAGCTGGCAGCAGTGATGAGGTTCCCGAGGAGCCTGTGCCAAGTGTGCATGAGCGCAGGATGATTTGTAGAACAGCTGGAGCAGCACAGGCGACTCGGGAGTAAGGATGCAACGTAATGGCCCCTCCCTCCAGGGAATATAAGCCTGGTTTCAAAAGGTTTTTGCTTTTGCAGATGGCAAAAATGCTCCAACGACCCAGCATCGTGTGTGGAGACTCCGGCTTATCTGAAGAATTCTCTCAAGGCTTTTCTGGTTGGACTAATTGGCTGCAAGCCATCTTTTATCTACAAAGAAGTTTATTTGTAGATTAAAGCTGTGAAGGTTTGCGTTGCTGCGTTTGTTTGACATTTTTTTGCTGGTAACAGGGCTGGGTCAGAACATTGTTACACTGGCTGAATCACACCCCTGGTGGGTTTGTAAGGGTGTGTCTCTCCAGTTTGGTTGCATTGTTTGTCCCTCTTTTGTCCACCACACATACACACACACACACACACACACGAGATGCCGCTGGCAAAGGAGCCTTGCAAAACCCAGGTTTGAGCTGTTCCAAATGTTTATTTTTTTATTTTTATTTTTTATTTTCTCCATACCACAAGGGACATATAACATCGGGGTGGACCGAGACCTGCCCCTCCCCCATCAGCCCAGGCTCCATCTGTACACAGCCATGACTTTCTTGGGAGGATGGAGGTGGGAGGAGGGAGGGGAGTAGAGGGGGCAGTAGAGGGGGCAGGCTTTGGGAAGCCCCTTCTTTGGTAAGCAGGTTCAGACCATCTGTGGATTCACCTTTTGGGCTCCCACCCTTAACTTGCCTTCCCTGCTCAGGGTGATCTCCGATTTGGGGAGTGAACCCACCTGCCCGGACACCCCACTACTGGGAGGAGGGGGCTAAAACCCAGATTTTGAGACTGCTCCTATCGCTCTTGAGCAGGAAGTCTTCGGTGAAAGCCAAGAAGAGGGAGAGTGGTCCAGAGAGGAAGAGGTAGGTAGGTAGATGAAGGAAGGGACACGACAGGGGCCTTTGGCTGAGACCTTCGGGCCCTTTCCCAGGGGGAAAAGAGTGGGGCCCTGCCTCTGGGAGTTGGAGTCTCTTCTGGGGGGGGGCGTGTTTCAACAGGAAGGGCTGGCCCAGGCCGGCCGTTGCGCTCCCCGCTTCCCCTCTGCTCGGCCAGGCAGGACACAGCAACAGCCACCGCTGTCCGATGGAGTGCGATTCGTCACTGACACTACTCTACAATGCAATACTGTGGGTAACCTGGGATGGGAGAGGGAGGAGAAAAATAACCAAAAAAAAAAAAATCCTCAAAAAGGATTTTTTTTAAAAAAGAAAAGCTTTTTATGTACAGAACATCCATTTTACAAAAGTCTGGCCGAGTACTGTGTACAACGGACGATGATGAAGAAGACGACATGATGCATAGAAGGTACAGAGAGGAGCCAAACATTTCCACTGGTTTGTTTTTTTTTATACACCCAAGAACAAAAAAATTGGGGGAAAAATTATATTATAGATTTATATTTATATACGTATGGGTTTTTTTAAAAAAATGAAACAAAACAACAAAAAAGAAGATGACACTGCTTCAAAAGTGAACAGTCTTCCCAGATGCAGGGAGGGAAACGCGCTTCGGCCTCCTCCGAAACCCACTGCCCCGCGTCTCCGGTTCGACCCGAGCCCAGTGCTTGGGGGGGAGGAAGGGAGGTGGCAGGGAGACAAAATGGAAGACAGATTCAGCTCGGGCCTCTTTCACTTGGCCTTCGAATGGGGGGGGGAGGGAGAGATCAGCTCTTTCCCCCATACCCACCCCACCAGGTTGGGGCTCACGGCACAAGAACGGTCCGAGGCCGGGCGCCAACGGGCCGGATCTCCAAACCAGAGTTCCTCAACAGGAGGGGAGAAATCCGCCCTCCGAAACCAGCCTGTCTCCATGACTGACTTGCCGCCACCCCCAGCAGGGAAACCCAAGACGTAACAGCGTCCATATTGGCTTCGTTAGGACCAGAATCTTTTGCATATACGGTCGTTCCTGGTCGGCGTCTTCCTCCTCCTCCTCCTTCTCCTCCTCTACCTCCTCTGAACCTGTTCAATGTACAGCTTTTCCTTCCCGGGGCCGCGAGTGTCATCTGACCACAAGGCACAGCACGCAAAGCTTGGAGGGCCCGATACAGTCGTCGTGGCAAAAGGCCCCGCAGCCCTGGCACATGATCATGGCTTTAAGGCTGCAGGAGCACTTGAGGGAGAGCTCTTCCATGCCTTTGCCCGTCTCGGCGAACACCTGGGCGGAGAAAGACAGCCTGCCCCGGGAAGACGCCGTCAAGTTGGCTTTGGGGCCGAAGGGGCCGGTGCTGCCTTCCAGGTTGCTGGGGAAAAAGGAGCTGCCTGCCGAAGAGGCGTAATTCAGATGGGAGGAATTCAGCTGCAGCTTGGAGAGCTTCCCGTAAATCGCCTGCTTGATGTTGAGCTGGGAAGGGAGGGAAGAAGGCTCCAGGGGCTGCGTGGCTCCCTTCCCCGGCTCCTTCGGCAGCTTGAAAAAAGCCAGGTCCCTCACCAGGGGGAGGCTCTGCCAAGGCTCCATCAACTGGGGAAGGGCCTCTTTCTGCTGCTCCCGCTTTCTCTGGATGGAGGCCAGGACCTTCTTGTTCTCTGCTGACCCACCGTTCCTCTTGGACGGCCAGTCCTCCCTCGCAGGAGGCAAGCGGGCTCCGGGGGCAACAGCCTTGGGCGGGGGAGAGACCACTTTGCTGTGAGACAGCATGGCCCACATGGGGAAGGGCTCCAAGCCTTGGGGCTTCTGGACCTTGGCTGAAGCCCCGCCAGAGACACCCGAGCCGAAGACCTTCCTGCCCAGAGCCGCGGGGGGTTTCTCTGTGGGGCCGTTGCTCGGCTGCTCCGACCCCAGAGAAGTCGTGCGCAGAGGGAGCTTGGGCCCCGGGGCCGTCTTGAGCTTCTCGTCCAGCTTCCCGATGCCGGCAGTAGAAATTGCCCTGGAAGGATCCAATTTATCTGGATGCAAACAGGGAGCAATCGGATTCTTTCCCATATTTGAGAGATCTGTTTTCGGGGATTGATCGACGGCTTGATCCAGGGATCCTAAATTGGGACTCTTCTCTGGAGGCAGGCAGGCCCTTTCGGCAGAGTCCCACAAAGGTTGGGGTGCACGCGTGGCCTTCCTGGCCGGGTCATTCAGGCCTGTCCCCTCCCTGTAAGAGACATCCTGCACGAGGCGGTCACCACCCTTAACCACTTCGGGGAAAGGGCGGATCTCTGCTGGAAGTTTGTCCCGAGAAGAGGCTGCGGCTGCCTCGGAAGAGGCCGGCAAAATGCTTTTGGGAGGCAGGCCCTGGGTGATTACTTGTCCCTCGTGGGGCTTGCTTGCTTCAGTGGACACAGGCTGGGGGACGCCCGAGCGTGGCCTTTCCTGGATTGTGACATCAAGAGGGAGAACTGACTTGCCCGTGGCAAGGATAGGAGCCGGCAACCTTGTCCTGCAGTGTGAGTCAACAACCCCGACATCCGAAGACAAATCTTCCCTGCTTTCTGAGATGACCTCTCTGTGTCCCTCTGGGCGCCTCTGGTCCGACCTGTCTTCCCTCTCTTCAGCCTGGCGACAATCCCTGTTTATTTCCAACTGATCATCGGTGAGCTCAGCATCCAAATCGGAGGCCGTCTCTGTGGTCTCGCTCAGCGGACTCTGGGCCTCGTCGCTGCCGGGGCTGGCGCTCGGCCCTGCTGTTGCCCGCTCCCGGTCAGTCTCTACCTCCATGCCTGAGGATGCTGCTGCTGGGCTCTCGTGGACGCTCGTATCGCTGCAAGGAGGGAGCAGGCCCGTTGTCGACTGGGAAACTTCCTCTGGGCTACTCAGGGTCCCTCTTCCGGGGCCTGGTGTGGCCCTCTGAGTTTGGTATGGCGGAAGGTCCATCCCAACTAGACTGGGGTCCTCTGGAAAGCCCTCCCACGCAGGAGAGGCCAATGCCTGTGAGGCAACTCCTGTGCTGCTCTCGGAAGCCAAGTCACGGCCCTCCTTCCCGCTTTCGGAGTCTCCTCCTTGCCAGCCATTGCTCTGCTGGCTCCCCAAGGAAGATTCCCTTCTCTCCTTCCGATTACGGCCCTCCAGAGGAGCATCTTCTGGAGAAGGTGGAGGCCTGGGATCATCCAAAAGGTGGCCAGGGCGACCGACCGGCCCTTCCGCCGCTCTGAGATCTGGGACGCCGCCTTCTGAGGACTCCTCCAGCTGGGCAGCAGCTTCCTGGGAAGGAAGACTCACCGCCTGTCCACCCTGCTCGAGCTCTGCTTCGCTGGTGGGCTCTCTGGCCTGAGAAGGCAAGCTCGCTTCAGGCTCCTGCCAGCCAGCACTCTTCCCAGCTAGGTGGGAAGGCGGCAATAGCTGTGCTCGCTGTAAATCTGACCAGCGCTTCCCACGAGTTCTCTTGCGACGCCAGTGCTTGGCGCGGTGGCCCCTGGGTTGCTGGACCCGGCTGTTGTTGATGTTGCCGCTGCTGTCGCCGCGACCACCACCACCGCCTTCGTCTGGGCTCCTTCCGCCGCCTCCTCCCGGCCCACCCCCACCTCCAATGGTGGAGGCAGGAGCAGCAGCCGCTCGCTGGACTCGGTCTTGCAAAGGACAGGCCTCAGAGTCAGCAGAGGCTGGGCTCCCCCTTCGGTCCGGCCTGACGGGTTCTGGATTGGGGATAATCCGAGGACATATCTGGTAGGCTGGCTGACCTTTAACCACCCAGGGGGGTTTGATTCGGGAAAGTTGAATCTGGAGAGAAAAAAAAGAACAAGTCGCGTTAAGAGGACATCCTTGAGGCCTCCATGTTCATTTATACCATACATACACACATTACACAGAATCATATAAAACACACAAACACACACACGCACACATATATATATACACCGGGTTTCCCTCAAAATAAGACCCTGTCTTATCTTTTTTTTTTTGCCACCAAAAAAAGGCACCAGGTCTTATTTTCGGGGGATGTCAGCCACTGACTAACTTCTCTTGTGTGCATCACCCCCGGCCTCCTTTTCGCTATCGGAGGCCTTCAGAAACTTCTTATGCGGCTGGCAAGACTTTCCTGAAGGCCTTTGCAGGCAATAACAGAACTCAGGATCGATCCAGAGCTTTGTTATCAGCTGCAGAGGCCTTCAGGACAGCCTTGCCGGCCGCAGAAGAAATGGGCTGGCAAAGCAGGTGTCGGGGGAGGGGGTGCGAGGCCTGGCTACAACTGCCCAAAGGTAAGTTGTAGGGCAGCTCCATCACCCGATCCCCACCCTAGCTTAATTTTTACCCATCCACCCTGGAGTGGGGGGGGGGTCTTAATTAGGGCTTATTTTGGGGGTAGGGCTTATATTGGGCACATGTAAAAATCAAGCTAGGACTTACTTTCAGGGTAGGTCGTATTTTCGGGGAAGCGGGATAGGTAGATTAGATAGATAGATAGATAGATAGATAGATAGATAGATAGAGATAGATACATACATACATACATACATATACATACATAGAGATAGAGATATAATATATACCATTTCCCCGAAAATACAGCCTACCCTGAAAGTTTTTTTGAACTATTACCATCTGCCGGATGGTACAGGATAATAAAAAACAAGGACAAATAGGCTGAAAAACAGCTTCTATCTCAGGGCAGTAGCTCTATTGAATTCTATTGTATAGTGCATTATTAATGTGATATCAGGGGTTTTCAACTCAATTGTATAGAATGCGAAGGATGTATGTTTTTGTTCTATTTTTATAGTTATAATGTACATTGAAGGCATTTAATTTTGTTGTACAAGGTCCAATGACAATAAACTAAACTAAACTAAAATCATTTATAAATATTTAATTTTTAGAAGCAACCCTCCCTAGGACTGTTGAGAAGCAGAAGCATAATGACCGAGGCTCCCTTCTCAAGGAACGCTGGGGAGTGTAGACCGGGAAAGGCCTCCCTTTGCAGAACTACAACTCCCAGAGTCCCCTGGGGGGAAAAGGCCCGGAGACAGGGATCTTCCTTCCTAGGTTTAGCACTGAAGGGCAAAGCCAGACTGAGAGTACCCCCCGCTACGTTATGGTTCATGCAACAGTAGGAGGGAGGGAGTTTCCATTCTCTGGAGGAAAAAAGATGGAGAATGAATCCAGTTTATTTATTTAATTTGCATACCGCCTTTATTATTTTTATAAATAAGTCAAAGTGGGGAACATACCTAAGACGCCTTCCTGCTAGTTTCCCTACAAGAACGCTGACAGATGGATTGGACTGAGAGAGAATGATTGACTCAAAGTCACCCAGCTGGCTCTTATGCCTAAGGCAAGACTAGAATTCCCAGTCTCCGAGTGATTGGCTCAAAGTCAAGTGAGACGGCTTTCAAGGCTGAGATGGGACTAGAACTCACTGTCTCTTGGAGATTGGCCCACCCACCTGGCATTCATGCCTAAGGCGGGACTAGAATTTGCCATCTCCTGGTAATTGGCTCAAAGTCACCCAGCTGGCTCTTATGCCTAAGGCAAGACTAGAATTCCCAGTCTCCAAGTGATTGGCTCAAAGTCAAGTGAGCTGGCTTTCATGGCTGAGACGGGACTAGAACTCACTGTCTCTTGGTGATTGGCCCACCTACCTGGCATTCATGCCTAAGGCGGGACTAGAATTTGCCATCTCCTGGTGATTGGCTCAGTCACCCAGCTGGCTTTCATGGCTGAGACGGGACTAGAACTCACTGTCTCTTGGAGATTGGCCCACCCACCTGGCATTCATGCCTAAGGCGGGACTAGAATTTGCCATCTCCTGGTGATTGGCTCAAAGTCACCCAGCTGAGACAGAACTAGAACTCACCGTCTTGTGGGGATTGGCCCAAAGTCACCCAGCAGCCCTTTGCACCTAAGGCAGGACTAGAACTCACCAGCCTCCTGGTTCCTGGCTGGATTTTCATTCCTGTTAAGTTCCCACCCCCTTTCTAGACCCCACCTCAGATCATTCACACAAGAGGAGCCAGATTCCCCCAAGAGTGCCCACCTGCCCAGAGGGAAATCCACAGAGGGGCCCGAGGCTGAAGGCAAGTCTGGGGAGCAGCCACCAAGTCAGCCTGTGGCTGCTTGAGCCCGAGGCCTCCGGCGAAGGCAGGGAAGCCGAGAAACGCCTCCCACCCACCCAGCAAGAAAGCAGCTCCCCGGACCCTCTCCTACCCGGATGGGAGGGACTTTAGGCTCCTCTTTGGTGGGCTGTGGCTTTTCTGGGTGAACACTTTCAATTGTGTTACGAAAGGACTGACGATCCTCAAGCCGGGGCTTCTTTTCGGGGAAAGAGGGAGAGGCCGGCTGCTCAAAGCACTTCCTCTTCGGCTGCTCCTGCGGCCCCAGAGGCAGGCTGGGAATTCGGTCCGGGGTTGCCGCCGCCGCCGCCACGGCCTCATCCACCTTGCTCAAGACCTTCGTCACCTCCGGGGACATCTCGGCCGAGGGAGATGCCCGGTTGGCTTGGCACTCCGTGGCGGGATTGGCCTCTCCCTCCCCGACAGGCGTGGCCTCCGCGGATGAGGATGCCTCTTTGGCAAGGAGGCTCCACCAGTGCAACTTATGCGGTTCGGTTCCGAGCGGAGGGCCTCTTGAAGAGGCGGCGTCGGCTGGTGGGGTCTTGAGGAGTGCAGGGCGGCCTGGCGGGGCCTTCTGGGGAGGTGGCTGTGGTCCTCTTCTCTGCCTCACTGGGGGCCGAGTTCTTCTCTTCCGTGGTCAAGCCCAGCCTGCAAGGGGGGGAGGGGGGTAAAGTGGAGTCAGTTGGCAGCTTATCTCATTAGCCCAAGGGTCTCTCCGAACTTGGGACACTTTAAGACTTTGTCAGCCTTGGAAGCCATTTTGTCCTTGGAAGCTTCCAGGCTGCCACATTCAATGCCTGGGAATCTGGGAGGGGGGATTTCTCAGAGAGGTAGAAGTTGAGACTCAACAACAATCCTTTCTCAGAGAGTCAAGGACATGTTGCCCTGCACCTGGAGGGGAGTGACTGGAGGAATGTCTCAAGGGGTGGGATGCTACTGGTTCGGCCCGGTTCTATAGAACCGGTAGCTCTGAAGAGCAGCAGACACCGAACCGGTTCGCTGCAATGACCTTTTGGTCGTCTGTTTGGCCCACCCGGGCTCTTACCTGTCCTTTATTTCCTGCTTTTTCAAATTCAGCTGCTTTGCGCGGCACAGCTGACGTTGAAGAAGCGGGAAAGAGGAGGATTTTTGAACACTGTGCACTCGTGTGCAGTGCTTGTCAGCTCTCCAGGCAGCACAGCTGATGTTTTTTTTCCCAAATGCTGTACACGCGCATGCAGCAAAATGTCCTCTCACCAAACTGGTAGTAACACTGGTTGAATCCCATCCCTGAAGGTCTCCCATTGGGACGATGTTTGACTGGGCCATGTGATGGATTTTGGAATTTCTTTTGAGAAGGGAAAACCCAGAACGCTCAGATTCGGGTTCTCCCAGATGTGCAATATTACAACTCTCATAAAATGGAACCTGGGCTACTTGGGAGTGGAGCATTATTCTCCCTCCCATAATTGGGTAGATCAGGTTGCCCTGATTTTTTTAAAAAAGTGCATTAAATAATTCAAAACAAAAAAAAAATAAAGCACACAATTTTTGTTGTTTTTGCATCGAGTCCGTTTTGGAAAATCACACCACTGCGCTGCTGCTGCCCTGGAACTATTTCTGATGATTGGCTGCCAGAAAAACCTTGACTGCCCGTTGCTTTAGCCAAGGGTGTCCAATAGCTTTTATGACTTGTGGAACTTCAACTCCCAGAATTCACCAGACAGCGATGCTGGGAGTTGAAGTCCACAAGTCTTAAAGGGGCCACGTTTGGAGACCCCTGTGCTAAGCAGAAGAAGTCTGGCCAGGGACCCTCGTTATGTTGTGACCCTCCAGCGGCCAGTGGAGCTGGCGGCAGACTTGGACAGTGAGGAGGTTGGGGAGGAACATGGGCCAGTCCTGGAGTCTGGGGAAGGCTCTGAGGAGGGCTCTGCATCGGAGGCAGAGATGGGGCCAGGGCTCTCCGACAGTTATCAGCTGCCTTCGGAGTTAGAAATCAGTGGGGAAGAAGAACAGCTGGAGCCTGTTCCCGATGTGCACATGCACAGAACTGCCAGGAGAAGGGAACAGCTAAGGAACAAGGGCCGACTTGGGAGTAAAGCCACAGGTGGACGGTGAATGGCCCCTCCCATAGGGAATAAAGAGGACCGAAAGGGGAGTGGGGTTTGCAGGAGACAATTAGTTGATTTAATTAGGATGAAGATTTGTTCCTGACTCCTAGCCAAGTATTTTCTGCTACAGTGTTGTGTTTGGAAGCTATCGGCCTGGCAACTCTCCAAGCCTGGTAAGGCCTGTAGTTGTAAATCACTCTTGAAGGATTGTTTGCCGTGACTTTGCTGGATGTGAATGAGAGGAATTCACATTAGCCTAAACAAAAGGGGTTGTGTCAGGACGAGGAGTCTGCTTCGTGATTTTGGGAAGCCTCGGTCAGAACACGTTAAGCTTTCCTGGGAGAAAAGTCACAGAGGCTCAGTGGGCCTTCCTTTCTAGGACATTTCACTGAGCACCTCCCCTCCTCATGACAGGCAGGGAAGGTGTCATGGACCCCTTTGTGGGTCTAGGGAAGGAGGAACCTGTGGGGCCCTGCCCTGGCAACAGCTATGGGAAAACAGAACCTGCTGCCACAAAGACCTGTGTCGTATTCATTCCATTTATACGCTGCCCAGCCGTATTGCCAAACCCGACACTTACTTCTGCCCGTAATAGTCCTCGAAAAACCGCTCTTTCCAGATTTCTGTTTTCTTTTCCTTCTCCATTTCCTGCCTGATGCGGACCTGCATCTCGTGAGTAAACTCCCCTGGAAGTGGAAAAAAGAAAAAAAGAATCAAGAGTTTATTTGGCTTCGTAAAAACACCAGAAAAGAAACACACGGAAACACAGAAAAGAGCAACTAGGATGATTAAAGGCCTGGAGGATAACAGCTATGAAGAAGGGTGGCAAGAATTGGGTATGGCCCGGCTAGAGACAAGAAGGATTAGGGATGAAATGATAGCAGTGTTCCAGTATTTGAGGGGCTGCCACAAAGAAGAGGGGGTCATTGTAAAGGGAAAATGAAGGCGGACAAAGACAGCGGTGAAACTAATCAAGGAGAGAAGCAACCTGGAATTCAGCAGAAACTTCCTAGCAGTGAGGACAATTAACCAGTGGAACTGCTTGCCACCAGAAGTTGCGGGTGCTACAACACTGGAGGTCTTTAAGAAGAGACTGGACAGCCATTTGTCTGAAATGGCATAGGGTCTCCTGATTCAGCATGCGGTTGGTCCTTTCCAGCTCTATTGACTGACTGATTGAAAAATGACAGCAGAAACAGACCCGGGGGGTCCATCAAGGTCTTGGTGTTAACATACAAATCCTTCCGGCCTTGAGGTCCGGGGTACTTGCAGGGAGCGCCTCCTGCGATCATCATCACAGATAAGCCCTGTGTGAGCACACAGGCAGGGACTCCTCGGTGCCGTCCCTGCGACAATGGGGTTGTGGTGCCCCAGGAGAAGAGCCTGTTCTGTAACTCCCAGCCTTATGGAATCAACTACCCGTTGAGCTCCATTTGGCTCCCCATCTCTCCTCTTTCTGGTGCTGATCTAAAAACCTGGTTGTTTTTCACACAGGCCAGCTGGACGACCTCCTGAGGGGAGGTGGGATTGCAATTGGGTTTTTAACTGTTTGGTTTGGCTTGTTTAGGTTTAATTTCTTCTTTAAATTATTTATTGTTCTTTGTTTTATCTGTAGGCAGTCCCTTTGGAGAGGGGCAGCATACAAGTCAAATTAAATAAATAAAAATAAAATCCTGTCTGCCCTTTGAGTTTCTGTTTCTGTTTTCTTTTTTTTAAATTTGTTTCTTCGTTTGTCTCCTAGATGTCAGACATATCCCAACCATGTTTAAACTCAGTTAGTGATTCACTTATTCTGCTGGAAGTTGGTCCCAAGCTTCCACTATTTTTTCTGGAAAGTCACTTTCAAACATTGGAGGTGGTCCTCAGGGGAGATGGGCGGAGCTGGAGTTGCTGCGAGACGGAGGTGATCTTGACTCCTGAGATCACCCCGATACTGCCGCTTTGGGGCGGTCCTGGGATCTAAACTGACTTCGTAGGGTTGGTGAAAGTTGGGGCCTTCTGTTGATCCCAGGGGCGTCGCAAAAGTCCCTGGTTGATCCAGGACAGCCCCTTACAAACATGCTGAGGCAGCCATCGGGCTGAAGAAGCTGTGACAGCTCGGAGGAATGAGATCGGAAGAAGTGTGTCGGTCGGTGAGATCATTTGGTTGTTAACCCTTTGGGAACACCCTAGTGATTCTAATGGTGTGAAATTGAATGCGAGATGGACTAGGCAGGAAGAGATTGGGCTTGAAAGTAAGAACTTTGTTTCTTCTTTCTTTTATGGCTTTAAAGACTTTCCCTCCCTTTTTCTTCTTGGGAGTTTTTGAATGCCTTTTATACTTTTGAACTTTGTCTCCTTTTTCCTTTTCTCTTTTTTGCACTGGGGGCTCCAATGTAATTTGGCTATTTGGACTTGGTTACTTTTCATTTTTGCATACAAGAAATGGCTGCTGAGGCTTTTTCTGTCCTTCTTGTTTTGAATGAGACAGGAAGTGATACATTTGGGAGCCATCTGGCAAAGTGAAAGTTGGCTGAGAGATATAATATTGCTACCTAGGGGCTCGCTATCTTATATAAACATATACATTTGCAAGGATTGTATCCAAGGCTCTGTTGATTAGAAAGTGCTGGACAGGCGCTTTTGGAATATCTTTGAGCCTGCAGTTTGGAATTGAAGAGTAAAGACCTTGGAGAATTTAAAACAAAGGAACTGGAATTTTTGAGAGGCAAAAATAGAAGAGCTGGAATTTCTCCTCTTTCAATTGTTAAGCTCTGGACTTTGCATAGTGGCACTGGAATAAAGAGTGATATTGCTTCCTGCCAAGGTCTCCTATTGTTTGTAATTTAATTTTTATAATTGGAGCCC
>CM019150.1:181667-192755 GCA_009733165.1 Naja naja
CACTTAATTTCCTGCACCATGCAGGGGGTTAGAACAGGGATCTCTAACTTGGCAACATTAAGACCTGTGGACTTCAACTCCCAGAATTCCCCAGCCTCATCCATCCCCATCTCAGACTCCTGGGTTAGTAAGAGGCCTCTGAAGACTCTTCCTTTTAACATATATTCTGTTGCTTTGCTCCCGTTTCTATTCAGTCAGTCATCGGAAATTAAATTAACGCTGAAATGCAGGGTATAATTCTCGTAAAAAGCATGCCAACTCTCCTCCAGATAATCTAGGGGTGCTTTTGCTCCAATTATTCTATCCAGGTCAATAAAAGGTTCTTAGATGACTCATCCAGGCCTGTCTTTTGGAGGGGGGGGGGTTAATAAAAATCTGGACAAGCTTTGGCCAAACTCCTCCTTAGCAGTCAGAGGCAGTCTCCGAGCCCAGGTCTGTGCAGCTGCTGTGCCCAATTCCAGCTCCAACCTCTGCCCCACAAATTACAAGATTACAACTTTTACAGCAGAGACAATTTCTGAAGCTCCCGCTTCCTTTTTCTAATTCATGGGGCTCTTTGAAGTCTTCCCACATTCAATTCTATCTAAAATGGGTCACACTCTAGCAGGCGGGCTCTGCAGCTGTTTATAAACAGAGAGGAAGCTGGCCACTGACTCCTCAGCAGGGTTAACTAGAAGCCATGCGGAAGTGGGGGAGGAGGGGAGTTCAGGTGGAATAAAGGTAGCTTCCTGTTTGCAGCTCTGGGGTTGGGCTCACCCACTGCCCGTGGAGCTCCTCTCCGGCCTTCCTACCTGTGACGCTGTTCTGGTGCTCTCTCGGAGAGCAAGTGAGGTCTTGCTCTGGGACTCCGTGGAACAGGAAGCGTTGGAAGAGGTTTCATCTAGAGAAACTAGAAAGGAGGATCCTAACATCAGAATGCAGCCCTCTGTCTGGGAGGTTCTGGGACTCCCAGGGTGACCCACGTTACGCCACTGTTGTCAACCCTGAAGCTGAGGGACAGGGAGGGGGGAATACAGATAGTTGGGACTGTGTAGCCAAAACAAAATATTTTCTCTTGGGAACCAAGGACATTCTCAACCCTGGTCGGAGGAAGGAGGAGTGGTGTCACCAGGCAACCAGAGTGAGCCGTTGATTGGACCATGGGACTGATTGTTTTGAGAAAGTGGGAAAACTTTTTTTTTCAATTAGGTGAAAACCGTGGGAACCTCCAGAGTCGGTTTTCACCAGATCTGTGCCAATATGATATATCCAATAAAGCTATTCTTTGAGGAATCTACCTGCCTCGGAGTTTTTGCTTGCTATGGGTCTATTACTTGGAACCCTGACAACCTTGGTGGTGCAGGCTGTTAAATGCCTAGCACTTAGCTCCAGCTGCCTGCAATCAGTGCAGGCTCGAATCCCACCAGGCTCAAGGTTGACTCAGCCTTCCATCCTCTCGGGTAAAATTGAGGACCCAAGATTGTTGGGGGCAATAAGCTGACTTTGTAAAAATGCTGCTTAGTAATAAGCAGGCATATACAATGGAATGAAGGCTATTGCTGAGCGCATTGGGTGGCCCAAAATTGTGTCCGCCTTGAGTCTTCAGAGAGGGCATATAATATAAATAAATTTTTAAAAACTGTTTCGTGAGCTCCACTGACTGCCTATCTGCTCCAGGGTCCAATCCAAAGTGTTGGTTATCACTTTTAAAAAGTCCTGGGACCAGGCTGTCTGAGGAACCGTCCCACCCTGATGGGAATAGCCTGTCCCACCCATGATAGTGGAGGAGGACCTGTCCTTCAAGGAATGCTGCCTAGTGGGATACAGGAGAAGAGCCTTTTCTGCTGTGGCTCCTGCCCTTTGGGACATCGTGGCCCCCAAGGTGAGATTCCCCCTTCTGAAAGAGCCTGAGGAGCTGGCTCTGCCAACTGGCCTGGACCCCCAATGGGGCACTTCTAAAACTTCTAAAAGCAGTTAATGAACTAAGACCCCGTTCCCCGCCCCCAATGCATCTTGCTCCCTTCCTCCCCATCTGTGTCAATTTTAAATTAATGACGGCGCTGTAGTTAAGAGTGCAGTACTGCAGGCTGACTCTGCCCACCGCCTGGAGTTCAATCCTGACCGGGATCAAGGTTGACTCAGCCTTCCAAGGACCCAGATTATTGGGGGTGAGATGCAAATAACGCTTCTACCTTGTAAATTGCCCAGAGAGAGCTATCAATAGCAATAGCATTATATCCTGCTTCCCAGTGCTTTCCAGCCCTCTCTAAACAGTTTACAGAGTCTTCCCAGTGCTTTCCAGCCCTCTCTAAGTGGTTTACAGAGTCAGCCTCTTGCCCCCAACAATCTGAGTCCTCATTTTACCCACCTTGGAAGGACGGAAGGCTGAGTCAACCTTGAGCCTGGTGGGATTTGAACTGCCAAATTGCAGGCAGCCAGCAGGCAGCAGAAGTAGCTTGCAGTACTGCACTCTAACCACTGCACCACTGAGGCTCTTAAGCACTGTGGGACAGTATAGAAGTCTTAAGTGCTACTGCTATTTGTTGTTTTAATGTTTTTAATTATTGCAAGCCACCTAGCATTATCCCCAAGAGAGGTGAGTGGCATATGAGTTGAATGATAAAATTAAATTAAACTAAGTTAAATTAAAATCAAATTAAAACTATAATAAATAAAATAAAAATTAATAAAATTACATTACAATTAATAAAAAAAAATAAAAATTAAAATAAATTACAATAAAAATTTAAAACAAACAAAATAAAAATTAATAAAATTACCTTAAAATTAATAAAATTAAAATTAAAATTAAATAAAAATTAAATAAAAACAAATTAAAATTAAATTAAAATCAAAATTAAAATAGCTACGGAGGAAGTAGCCAGAGGAGGCGAGCTTGAGTAGGAGCACATTTACCGTCATTGTCTCCGCTCACAGTGCTGGCAGCTTCATTGGAGCCACTGCTCTCCGCATCATCCAACTCTTCTCCTTCAGGACCAGCGAGGGTCCGAGACCACTGGGCAGCCGCTTTCTGGAAGGACCAATCAGAGCTTGGAGAAATTGGGTCTGGGGAGCCAGAGGGCAGGACCATATGGATATAGGTGACCTTAAGGGCCTTCCATTCCCCACTATCCAGCTACTGGGTAGCAAATGCATTTCACTTTGAGCCGGTTGCAGTGGGTTAGCCAACATAAATAAAACATGGCTGTGGAGACTTCGGTGCTCTCTGAGCTTGGTTGTTTGCTGGAGACTTTTCATTACCCAACTAGACAACATGGCTCGGTGAGTGTGGGGTTTGCTTCCTGTTTATACACAATACGGTGGCTTGTCCTGCCAGTGGGGGTGGGGTAGGGTTTTCTCCTTGATTAGAGTATTGTTTTCTGGTTGATTGTTTGTCTGGTGTTAATCCCCGCTTATCTGGGTCTTGGCTGCTCAGTTCTAGTCTTGTTGTTTCTCAGCTTTTTGTGGTCTTTTTTGAATGGTGTGTAAATATAGATTATCACTATGTATCCATTGATAGTTGATTTGTCTTGAATGTCAAAACTTTCAAGAATTCCCTAGCATTTTAGGATTTGGCTTAGTCTAGGATGCTCAGTTTTTCCGAGTTAGAACTACGGTTGACTCTGTCCATGTGTTGTGAGATTCGGAGTTTCATTCTTTCTTCTGTTAGCTTATGTTCATGGCTACGCTCTTCTACTCTTCTGCCTGCCTGTCCTACATGGTGGTAGTTCTAGTCCTTATCCTGTATGTTGTACATACAGTCATACGCTGTATGTACAGTCCTTATTCTTCAGGATCCAATCTGGATCGGTCACCGGGACCAGCGGTTTAGTCTGCAAGCTTTTGAACTCGTGCTGAAGAATGAGTCCTTTATACTGTATTTGCAAGGACTGTAACAGCCACCATGTCAGACAGAAGGCAGGCAAGGCAAGGGAGCTGTCATAAGTGGCAGCATGACACAATATTCCTGTTTAAGGTCAAATTTACTGATCTACACCCAAAACTGGCTAATGGCAAGTTCTAGAACTGAGACCTTATCGCCTGTCAGGTGCTAAATTCATACAAAATTCACCAGTCCGTTATGCCTTCACCCAGTCTCTGGATTAAAGGAACAGATACCTGGCCTTACCTTGAGAGTAAATAGGCTGATCCGCCCAGGAAGTTTATAAAAAAGCCCATCACAGCTTCTTGAATTGGAGTGCAGCATTGCGTTCAGGCAGGCCAGTGGGGATGTGCCACTGCAGGGGGAAGAGAGGCAAAATTCAATCAGTCAGTCAAGATATAGGTTGCCTTGGAACTAGTCAAACAAACAACTGTGGCAAATTCTGATAACCCAACATATTATAAACTGCCTAGAGTAATCTTCTGGCAAAAGAAAGAAAGAAAGAAAGAAAGAAAGAAAGAAAGAAAGAGAGAGAGAGAGAGAGAGAGAGAGAGAGAGAGAGAGAGAGAGAGAGAGAGAGAGACAAGAAAGAAAAAAGAAAGAAAGAAAAGGAAAAAGAAAAAAGAGAGAAAGAAAGAGTGGGGGAGGAAGGGAGACATAACAAAAGAGAGAAAGAAAGAAAGAAAGAAACAAAGAAAGAAAGAAAGGAAGGAAGGAAGGAAGGAAGGAAGGAAGGAAGGAGGGAAGAGAAGAGAGGCATAACAAAAGAAAGGAGAAAGAGAGAAAGGGAGGGAGGAAGGAAGAGAAAGGAGGGAAGGAAGGAAAGAGACACAGTGGAAGGAAGGAAGGAAGGAAGGAAGGAAGGAAGGAAGGAAGGAAGGAAAGAAGGAAGGAAGGAAGGAAGGAGGAAGAAGGAAGGAAGGACTGACTGAGAAGAGCTCCAGAGTCTGTGCTAATAATCAGGCAGATAATTTGTCTTGTTCCTGGTTCATCTCCAAAATATGGAGCTGGCCAAAGAGCTGGTTATGTGTGTTTTGAATTTCTGTATGTTTATTTCAAGGAGAAACATGTTTGGCTCCAACACCGTGGACCCCCTACCTCCAGCTCCCCTATGTGTAGCAGTTCTCCCAGGCAGTCTCCCCTGGGCGAGGAAGCTATACCGCTTTGGCTGGCTAGGCAAAATTCAGGCCGCCCAGGTATCGTTTGAATAGTGCTGTCAAAAAACAGCATCTGGGCTTGTTTGAGAATTGGGAAAGCAATATCAACCCAGGTATTAAGGTTTGGCTCTCCGAAGCGAGCAGCTTATCCCTTTTGGAAAAGGCAACGTCACAGGTAGTCCCCGGCATTACGACAATTGAGCCCAACATTTCTGTTGCTGATGCGTGCTGCATTTTATGACCTTCCTTGCCACCGCTGTCATGTAAATCACTGCTGTTGTTAAGTTAGTCACACGGTTGTTAAGTGAATCTGGCTTCCCCGTGGACTTTTGCTAGTCCGAAGGTTGTAAAAGGAGACCCCAGGACACTGCAATGCTCATAAACATGAGTCAGTTGCCAGACGTCCGAATTTTGATCACGTGACACCAGGGGGACCCTGCAGTAGTGGTGAGTGGTGAAAAAACAGTCGTAAGTCACTTTTTTCAGTGCTGTTAGTAACTTTGAACGGTCACTAAATAAATGGGTGTAAGTCGAGAACTACCTGCATTGAATTCATGGTATTTTTACCATAACAAAGTAGAATTATTAGGTAATGTCTTCTTTTGTAAAGCAATGATTTCTGTATAGTTGGTGTATGGTTGTACACACACACACACACACACACATACCACCATAAATATTTAGCACTAGTAATTTTTTTTTTAATCTGGGTTTTAACATTTTTGGGTTTTTTTCCTCTTCTATGTTTTGCTTGTTTAGTTTTTTAATTGTCTATTGTCTCTAATATTTCCTTCATTGTAAGTTTTGGATGTTTATACTCCAAAAAGTTGGTAAAAATACAGTTGGGGGAAAATAATCTATAGCATCTGGATAGTTCTCTAAAGAGGAAAAGGCTAAAGAAAAACAGAACTGAAATTGGTTCTAAAATATGTTTTTCAATCTTGAACACCTCAAAACAGCTTCGGTTTCAATTTATATTTTTTTAAAAAGGAAGTAGGCTTATATGTTGAAAAATTACACGCTGCCCTAACAAAACTGTTCCCAAAGGGAACTTTGTGGCTTTTCTCCCTCCTCCAAATGATTTTTCTTGTGTGTGTGTGTGTGTGTGTGTGTGTCTTTTTGAGGGGGAAATCTCAGCTGCGTTTTTGGCATTTGTGAACAATTCTCCCCAGATTAAAACATGGATACAAGCTGAAGAGAGAATATCAACTGCAGGAATTTGTAGGGTTTTATAGGTGATTACCAGCACCTTGAATTTCACCCGGAGGGCATCGGGCAACCAATGCAACTCACGCAGGAGGCGGTGTAATATGGGAGTAACGGGATCTTAGAGTATCTTCTAGTCCAGCCAGGCAGGAAACCTTATACCATTCCAGAAAGATTGTTGGTCTAATCTCTTCTTAAAAACTTCCTGTGTTGGAGCATTACAACTTCTGGAGGCAAGTTGTCCCACTGATTTAATTATTTTCACTGTCAGGAAATGTCTCCTTAGTTCTAAGGTTGCTTGTGTCCTTGGTTAGTTTCCACCCATTGCTTCTTGTCCTGCCCTCAGGTGCTTTGGAGAATAGCTGGACTCCCGCTTCTTTGGGGCAGCCCCTGAGATATGGGAACAGTGCTGTCATGCCCCTGTTGGAATCTAATTCCGAGGGAGAGGTGGAACAGCTGACAGGGAGTGGGAGTGTGACTCTGGTGGCTGTGGAGGAAACTGGGGAAGGGCACAGTCTGGCTGGGCATTCAGAGGAAGACCCAGGGCCACCCTCTCTTCATCCTAGGGCACGCAGGGAGCAAGGGATAAAGGAGCAACATGGTTTACGGGGGAGGAAAGGGCCCTGATCCCCTTCATGGGCTGCAGCTGGGAAGACTGTTTAAAAGGGCAAACTGCACATGGCAAAGTTGCTGAAAGCAAAGCTGGAAATTATTCTGGTTTGTCAAGTCTTATCTGAGTTCTGGCTGTCCTCCCAAGTGTGTGTATTTCGTTATCTTTTGACGGCTTCAATCCCTTATCCTGCCCTGTCTCATTAATTGCTGCAGCGTGGTTTGTGTTGGTTTTTCTTTATAATTTATATGTACCTTGAGTTTGGATGGAATTTCTTTCTTTTAAAAACTGTTCTTGGGAGTTTTTTCTCTAGACGATGATAATTGGACACTGGAGGCCAAGTTGAAGGAATTAAAGGGACTTTATCTATTTTTGTGACTTTGTTGCTTTTGTGCCACGCCCCTTTGGGTCATCACAACTGCTATCCTATCTCCCCTGGTCCTTCCCTTCACCAGACTAGCCAGGCCCAGTTCCTGCAACCGTTCATCGTATGTTTGAGCCTCCAGTCCCCTAACCAGCTGTGTTGTTGTTCTCTGCACTCTTTCCAGAGCCTCAACCCTCACATGTGGGATCGCCTCATCCCCGTTATTGACTATCCTCTCTGCTTTCGTGGGCCCAGGGTGCAGAGCAACAGAAGGACGGAAAAAAGATTCACAAGGGGGGAAAAATCAACAAAGCAGCCCTTCTGCACTTGATGCTGCAACAGATTGAGGCCAATTTGATTTGCATCTGTTCCTTCCTATGATCAGAAAAGATACTCAAAAGATGGTTTAACTTCCCACCCCCACAAGAAACAAAGGCTTATCGTTGTCAAAACATGGCCTATGGTTTAAAAAAGAAAAGTGGCAGCATGATTAATACTGTTCGTTAGCCTTTGATCTGGCTGGCAAGAAACAAAACATCCCAACGCTGAAAAAAAGACTCACATAACTTTCTGGAGAAACTCTGTAAATGTTCATGTTTAGTCAGACAAGAACACTTAACTGTAACAGCTTTTTGTCTTAGAAAAATAAAACAAAATTTAGCTGCGTTAAATAGATAGGACTGTCACTCCAAGCTCACAGAAATAAACCATGCCATGTGGGGTCCTGACTGCTCTCTGAGCTTGGCTGTTTTCTTGCAGATGTTTCATTACTCAAGTAGGTAACATTTTCAGTGCTTAAAAGGGAAGGAGGTTTGTAGAAAGTAGTAGTAGTAGTAGTAGTAGTAGTAGTAGTAGTAGTAGTAGATGACGACAATTACTGCGGGATCCTTGGTCCTCCTCCACTTCTCTGAACTTGGTTGTTTCTTGCAGATGTTTCATGACCCAACTAGACAACATCATCAGTGCTACAAGGCTGGGTAGTTTGCAGAGTGGAAGAGGATGAGGAGTATGGGATCCTTGGTGCTCTCTGAGTTTAAAGACTTGGCTGTTTCAGCAGGCTGGCCTGGACTGAAATGGGTTGGGGTGGGTTTTTAAGGGATTTTAATTGTATTTTTACGGGTTTAGAGTTATTAGACTTGCGATTTAATTATTTTTCATTAATTTATTGTATTGGGATTTTATACTGTGAGCTGCCCTGAGTCCCTAGGGAGAGAGGGCAGCATACAAGTCTAATAAAATAAAGAAATAAAAAAAATAAACTGAATAGGGAACATCATCAGTGCTGAATTGGTTGCCGGTTGCCCTCCATGTGAGATTTAAGGTTTTGGTAACAACTTATAAAGCCCTGTATGGCTTGGGTCCGGGGTACTTGCAAGAACGTCTCCTTCCGCTGACAAACACCAATCGCCCTGTGCGCTCCCACAGGCGGGGCCTCCTGGGGATACCGTCAGCTAAACAGTGTAGGCTGGCGGCCCCTAGGGGCAGGGCCTTCTCTGTGGGGGCGCCCACCCTCTGGAACCAACTACCCCTTGAGTTGTGCTTGGCCCCTGATCTCCGCTCCTTCTGCTGCGACCTCAAAACATGGCTATTTTTGCAATCCGGCCTGGACTGACGGGGGATCGGGGGTTTTAATTTAATTGTTTATTTGGCATAATTTAATATCTTTTTAATTTAACTTTTGTACTTTCTGTCTTTTATGTACGCCGCCCTGAGTCCTTCGGGAGAGAGGGTGGCTTGTAAGTCCAAATAAAACCAACTAAACTGAAAGGGGGAGGGGTTTGCACATGATGTAGCTCCCTAGTTTGATCACTAAACCTCTGCAAGAAAACCATCAACCTCAGAGAGCACCAAGGACCCCCCAATCTTCCTCATCTTCCCCTCCTCTGTGCAAACCCTCCTCCCTTCTAGCACTGCTGAGGTCTATGGAAATTCTCAGTCATCCAGGTCACCCAAAGGTGCTTTTTCAAGAGACAACTGGACTTTGGGGTTTTTCTGTGAAGATGTTTGGTTTCTCATCAAGAAGCTTCTTCAGCTCTGACTGGATGTTCCAGTCAGAGCTGAAGAGCCTTGGTGGCTCAGGCTGTAAATGCCTGCTCTTAAGATCCAGCTGTCTACAATTACTGTAGGCTCGAATCCCACCAGGCTCAAGGTTGACTCAGCCTTCCATCCTCTCGGGTGAGGTAAATTGAGGACCCAAGATTGTTGGGGGCAATAAGCTGACCTTGTAAAAATGCTGCTTAGTAATAAGCAGGCATATACAATGGAATGAAGGCTATTGCTGAGCACACTGGGTTGTATCCCAAAAGTTGTAAGCCGCCCTGAGTCTTCGGAGAAGGGCGGCATATAAATGTAATTAAAAAAAAAAAACACCTTTGGGATAGCACTGATGTTCCTTAATTGGGCAATGACCCTAACCCTAACCCTAACCAAGCTCAGAAGGCACCAAGGAGCTCACAATTCAACTCTCAACTACAGATATTCTCTTCTACGCCGTTCCATGGCATTACCCACCTACACGCCTGCTCCTGGTGGTGACAGACCCAACGAAGTGGACTAGTTTGAACAAAGGGCAACAGGAGAGACAAGTCAGAAGCAGAAAGGCTGAAGGGAAGAAAGTTAAGGAATCCTCCAACCCAAGCTAAAAGTCACCTAAGGCAGGGGTCTCCAACCTTGGCAACTTTAAGCCTGGAGGACTTCAACTCCCAGGATTCTGGGAGTTGAAGTCCACCAGGCTTCAAGTTGCCACGATTGGAGACCCCTGACCTAAGGCTTTCCAAAGCAGATAGGCTGAAGAGAGGAAAGTTAGGGGAAAAGAAGTAAGCCAATTTTAGTTCCTCGTCCTCTGACTTAGGAGGAAGAACAGGACTAACCTCATTTCCTTTAGGCCCTCCGTTTCTATAACTTGCAGAATCTGTTTCGGGGTCATGGGTCCATCAGAATAGTTTTCCAGCACCTGGGGAAAAGAGAGAGAGAGAGAGAGAGAATCCCAGGTTTAATGTAGATAAACTAACCCGAGGATATTCAACCACAATGGAAAGGCAAGAACGGCTTAACCTTCCTGCAAAGCTAAACTGGGATGAACTTTAGCTCCTTAAGGGTTTTAGCAGCAGGCCAAGATATATCTCAAATGATAAAGAGTGATTGGCCAGACTCTTTCAGCCGTTGCCTCGGGGCTGAGCTAGAGCAGGCACAAGAGCCTCGTGGTCTTGGATCTCTCTGGCTTTCTTCCCTTCTTCAAATGCAGTCACGAGGATGGGTGCAATGCAACTCGAATGAGTCAGTGTCCCTTGAGGGTTTCTCTTTAGCCTTTCCCCCTGCCTGTTTTGCACGTCTAAATTATCTCCGTCCAAGATGTCATCTGTCCCACTCAACAAAATACTCCCTGTGCCTAGGGATGGGCAAGGGACTTAGAAGAACGAAGTTCACCCAGAAGGGGGAATGATTCAGAGCAGGGGTCTCCAACCTTGCCCACTTGTGGACTTCAACTCCCAGAGTTCCTCAGGTGTTGAAGTCCACAAGTCTTAAAGTGGCCAAGGTTGGAGACCCCTGATTTAGAGAAGGGGTCATGATGAAAGTGATTCCTGGCTACAAGGAAGTGCAGCCAGAAAAGGCTTCAAGCAACTAGCAGCAGGTAGAGAAATACAGGCAGTCCTTGATGTTTAACAGTTCATTTAGTGACCGTTCAAAGTTACAGTGGCACTGAAAAAAGGGACTTATGACCGTTTTTCACACTTACGACTGTTGCAGCATCTCCATCATCACAATTCGGATGCTTGCCAAGTGATTCATACTTAAGACGGTTGCATTGTCCCAGGGATATCATGAGAATCCCCTTCTGACAAGCAAAGTCAATGGAGCCAGATTCGCTTAACAACATTACTCATTTAAC
>CM019150.1:192855-210292 GCA_009733165.1 Naja naja
CGGCCTTCCCACTCTCGCTCGTCACTCACCAGATGTGATCCCGGGTCCCCCGCTGCAGCTTCCCATTCTCGTCGAAATATTGCTCAATGATCAAGTTCCCGTTCGTGTCGTGGGCAGAGTTGTAGTTGGTCACCACGCGAGTAGGGATCCCGAGACAGCGGAGCACTGGGCAGGCGGGGGGGGGGGAATAAAACACCCCTTTCAGCGTCTCTCTCTGGCCGCTGTTCTGACCTGGGCTTCCCCAACAGCACCAAGCCCACTCCTCGCCCCGATCAATCCCTTTTATTTATAGTGAATTCCTCTCCAGCGAAGTCCTGGCCTACAGTCTTTCAAGAGATTGCACAACTGCAGACCTTTATCAGGCTTGGAGGGTTGCCAGGCCAATATCTTTCAGATGCCACACTGTAGTAGACAATACTTGGCAAGAATGCAGGAACAGGGAGGGAGGAGGGAGGAAGGAAGGAAGGAAAGAAATGGGAAAGACAGGAAGGTAGCAATAGCACTTAGACTAATATACAGCTTCACAGTGCTTTACAGCCCTCTCTAAGCAGTTCACAGAGTCAGCCTCTTGGCCCCAACAATCTGGGTCCTGCTTCTACCAACCTTGGAAGGATGGAAGGCTGAGTTGATTATAAAGAAGGAAGGAAGGAAGGAAGGAAGGAAGGAAGGAAGGAAGGAAGGAAGGAAGGAAGGAGGAGGAGGGAGGGAGGGAGGGAGGGAGGAAGCCCTCTCTAAGCGGTTTACAGAGCCAGCCTCTTGCCCTCAACAATCTGGGTCCTCCTTTTACCAACCTTGGAAGGACGGAAGGCTGAATCAACCTGGAGCCTGGTGGGATTCGAACTGCCAAACTGCTGGCAGCCAGTGATCCGCAGAAGTAGCCTGCAGTACTGCACTCTAACCACTGCGCCTCCGCGGCTCTTGAACTTCTCCCCTCCAACCACTTGCACCCCCGTGATGGTGACCACCTGGGCAGCATCTCGACCGGCTATGGCTTCTCACCTGTGCAGGCCACTGCAGCGAAGACCCAGCATTGCCCGTACCGAACCGGTTGGCACCCATACTTCTGCCACCTCCGAAGGATGTCCACACTGCCACTCCAGGTCATGGGGCTGATCCCGTCATCGTAGCGGTTGTCCCAGCGTCCGAAGAGAATGCCTTTGTCATCGTTGCAGTTGACCTGTAGCCAAGGAAGCCACGGCTCGGTGTGAAACCACACACACGTTTCGACAGAGAAAGCAGAATATTTGTAACTCAGGGTTGAACTGAGGGGTCCTCAGTGTTCTCTGAGATTAGATGCTTTCTTGTAGACCTTTCGTTACCAAACTAGGTCACATTGTCAGTTCTAGTAGGGAGTGGGATAAATTGAGAGCAAACCTCCCTTTCTTCTAGCACTAATGATGTTACCTAGTTTGGCAATGAAATGTCTGTAAGAAAGCAACCAATCTCAGAGAGCACCCTCCTCCCTTCTGGCACTGATGATGTTCCCTAGTTGGATCATGAAACGTCTGCAAGAAATCAACCAATCTCAGAGAGCATCAAGGACCCCACCCTCCATCCTTCCTCCTCTCCACAAACCCCAATCCCTTCTAGCACTGATGATGCTCCCTAGTTGGGTCATGAAAGGTCTGCAAGAAAGCGACCCAGCTCAGAGAGCACCAGGGACCCCTCAACCCAAATTTGCCACAAAACAAGTTTACAAAATTGTTTTTGTAGGTCCACCTTGTTAGACCTCAGTTGAACTTTAAACCTTGTTGATTTCAACGCAGAGGAATTGAGCAGGATCAGAAAAGGTGGGGGATTTTTCTGAATTTGATCTCCTCTGTCAAGAGAGTTCCAGTCCAACCTGGACCAGAAATCCATTCTGTTCTTTCTCCTTTAGGGCAGGTCCAAGGTCTATGCGTGCTTACCATGGCGCTCACCACCCTGCTGATGTAGATGGGACTGTTGCGTCGAGAACAATCCTTGTCTTGGTTGAGGAGGAACTTGGGGTTGTTGTCCAGCAACTGCAAGCAGATGTCCAAAATGTCTTCTTCAAACTATTTCGGGGAGAAAAGAAGATGAGAGAAGTGAGATGGAGCTGGTGGCCTTCAACAGAAACATCTGGTGGTTTCTTGGCCCTCAGCTAGCCATGAATGCATCAGTGGAGTCCTTACCTTGTGGTTGAACCCTAAATAGCCAGAGAACAAGGAGGAAAATGGCCATGAGTCAATAGTGGGATCCTACCTGTTGTACTACCAGTTCTGTGTTATAGTGCACATGCACCTAATGCGTGTATGCAACTTTCAACACACCAGCTGAGGCTCTGCAGCACCAATTAGCTGAGATGATAAAGAATAGAATAGAATAGAATAGAATAGAATAGAATAGAAACTATGGAATGGAATGGAATAAATAGAATATGAATATGAATTAGGAATGGAATGGAATGGAATAGAATGGACTGAATAGAATAGAATAGAATAGAATAGAATAGAATAGAATAGAATAGAATTCTTTATTGGCCAAGTGTGATTGGACACACAAGGAATTTGTCTTGGTGCAAATGCTCTCAGTGTACATAAAAGAAAAGATACATTTGTCAAGAGTCAAGAATCATCAGGTGCAACACTTAATGATAGTCATAGGGTACAATAAGCAATAAAATCATACTAGGAAACAGTATAAATTGTAAGAATACAAGTGACAAAGTTACAGTCATACAGTCACAAGTGGGAAGGTGTGATGACCCATAGTCTCTCAAAATCACCCAAAACCCAAAACATGAATTAAAGTCGGGCAATGCCTTCAACTTAACTGTTTTATTAGTCACAGTTTAAAGTCCCAAAAGTAAATAATGAGGCAAAAGGAAAACAAGAACAAACCGTCTTGGTGAGAGTTCCAAATCAAACTAAGATAAGTAATCATACGTTCCAAGCAGATAACTGGGGAAAGTCCTTGGGAAGAACACCAACAAATATAAACCTCCTTCAAAGGAAACACTAACTTTGACTCCAGCAATTCTGACCATGCAGTTACAAACTTATATACATAGCTCCCAGCTGTAAGCCCTGAGGAGGATCATGGCCATCTCCTCCTGAGTAGACCACGCTTTTCCCTGATCCTCTCCTCCCTGCGTGCCCTAGGATGGAGAAGGGATGGGCCTGGATCCTCCTCTGACTGCCCAGCCGGCCTCTGCCCTTCCCCAGCCTCCTCCACCACCTCTGGAGCCACACTCCCACTCCCTGTTGGCTGTTCCTCCTCTTCCTCGGAGTCAGTCTCCACCAGGGGCATGACACTTTTATAGCTTTTATTTTAAGGTTGTAAGCTGCTCAGAGTCCCATCAAGGGGAGATGGGTGGCAAATAAATCTAATAAATAAATAAAACTCGTCATTTGATATTTATGTATTTGTTGAATGTATTTGCCACTTATCTATATCTAATAAATAAATAAAAATTAGTATTCAGTATTTATTTATTTGTTCAATTTATTTGCCACCTATCTATATCTAATAAATAAATGAACAAAGATTGCTATTTAGTACTTATTTATTTATTTATTAAATTTATTTGTGGGGCTGCCCCAAAGAAAAGGGGCTCCACCTATTCTTCAAAGCCCCCGAGGGCAGGACTGGAAGCGGCGAATGGAAACTAATCAAGGAGAGAAGCAACTTAGAACCAAGAAGAAACTTCCTGACAGTGTGAGAAGTAAAAAAAAAAGAATCATTATTCCTGCAAAAGAAAAATGTAAAAGGATCAATATATTTCTCTTCTATCTGTTCCTCTTCTATATAACCTTAAAACCCTCAGTGACACTTTGAACACAGACAGAAGTGCTGATGTGATGAAATTCATTCAGCAGAAGTGTAAGCAGAAGTCCACTTGAGGATAGTTCTCATGTTGACCCAGAAGAGAAACCAGTTAGTGTAAACAGAGGAGGATGTAGCAACTGCTGAATAAATGACAAGTAAGTGGTTAATTGTTAAAGCATCTGCATCTATGGCTGGATTGTGAACCCAGCTATAATTTTAAAAATCATCCCAGATCATCCAATATTAATTTCAACAATTTTAGCCAATGGGGCAGCAGAGAAAATGGGAGGTGGTGGGCTTTGATGTGTATAAAAATATGTCACATCGTCTGTTTCATTGCCTTGGTGCCTCTACCCAGAAGAGGACTGAGTGCTGCCTTTTGTGCAAAAGTCAATAAATCCGGGATTTGTTCACAGTGTCCCCTGTCTGTTGTTTTAGCTGAGACTTTGGACAAGGAACCAGTGGAACAGAAGTTGCCTTCAGAACTTGTAGATGCTCCATCACTGGAGGTTTTTAAGAAGAGGTTGGATGGGCCCATGATGGCAAAACTATGGCACGCGTGCCGGAAGTGGCAGGTAAAGCCACTTCTGCAGGCACGTGAGAGGTCGCCCGGAAGAGCCCCACTGTGCATGCACTTGCGCCACCCACCCGACAGCTGATGGTTGGGTGTCTGGCACGCATGCACGGGGAGTGGGGGTGGGTGCAGGTGTGCAGAGAAGCACAGCGCACGCGGGGGGAATTGTATGCACATGCAGAGGGATGCATGGCAGAGGGGATTGCGCATGCCCAGAGATGCACAGCACATGCACAGGGGGATCATGCACACGTGCGCAGGGGGTGTGGGGGGCCAGTGCGCATTGCCTCCTTGGTCCTGGCACGTGTGCGCACAAATTGTGTGCATGCCGTTTTCAGCACAGGAGCCAAAAAAGGTTAGGCACCACTGGTATAGGGTTTCTTGCTTGAACAGGGGGCTGGACTAGAAGACCTCCAAGGTCCCATCCAGCTCTGTTATTCTGCTTGCCTCAGCTTTGTAAGCAGGTCTTGTATTTCTCTATCTATCGACCAAGCCAACTTTCCCCCTTGATTCTCTGCTTTTCTAAACAGGGCTCAGGGCCAGGGCAGCTAAGCGTTCCACTCTGTCACCTAAGATATACAACATTTCATTTTAACGCCCTTTGTTTGCCCAACATGACAGCTGTTCCTGTGTTCCTCCCCCTCGGATACAGAGCGGGTTTCATGCAGTCTCCAGAAGGGGCAGGACGGAACTCGACAAATATTTGGCGATTTGTAAGCAATTCGCCACATCAAGATGCCTTTTGTTCTCAGCCACCTGCCAGGTACCTGGAGGATCCACCCAATCTCTCCCAAGAATCCCTTCCTGGCCACAAAGCCCAAAAACATTGCCAGAAAGGGAGGCACTTCCTCCACCAAGGACTGCGGAGGAGGGGTACAGGCGGTGCCACCTCCGTTGCCGCTGCAGGGGATCTTGGCCCGCTCATCTCTCCCCATCAAGGATGTCGGCGAGCCATCCTTGAGCCACCCACCAGGCAGATTGGCTAAGATTATAAAAGCCAGTCCCTAAATGGTTGGAAATGCTCAGTGGAATGGGGAACGTATTGCCATGCCTGGTGCAGCTGCAAAAAAGTGCAAGAGTTTTGGCTCAGAACTTTGAAGTGGTTGGAGGAAATATTGGGCTTTAAATTAGATCATGTACCAGAATGTATATAAAATTATATAAAATTTAATAAAATATAATGTATATAAAAGTATATAAAATCATACATTGCAATGTCCTACCTGCCAATGAATACTTCAGCTTCAACCACAACAATACAAAAGCACACAATAGATACAAACTCAAGGTTAACCACACCAAACTTGATTGCAGGAAATACGACTTCAGCAACAGAGTGGTCAATGTCTGGAATACTCTACCTGACTCTGTGGTTTCTTCCCCAAACCCCAAAACCTTGAACCTTAGACTGCCTACTATTGACCTCACCCCTTTCCTAAGAGGTCTGTAGGGGGCATGCATAAGCGCGCACCAATGTGCCTACCGTCCCTGTCCTATTGTTTCTTTTTATTTTTCTTATATGTATCCATTTCATGTATTCATAACTATGTTTATACTTATCTGATACTTATCTTATAATCGCTTGACAAAATAAATAAATAAAAAAATGCTTTCTATTAGGAATCACGTCCAAAAAATACAATAAGGATGAGCTATATTTGATTACACACATTATTACTGCAGCAAGGACAGCATTCACCCAGAACTGGAAAGAGGCAGACATACCGAGCAAAGATGAAGTAATAAACAAAATCTTGACATGCACTGAATTGGACAAGCTAACTTTAGAGATGAGAAATAAAGACGAATCGGCATATATTACGCAATTTGGGATCGATTCTTTCACTGGTGGGAAGCAGAGAGGAAGGTCTTCAGTCATTGCTCATTGCTGAGCGTGTAAATGAATGAGTATGAAATGAAAATAGGACCAAAGAAAATGTAACATATCAGCGAACAAATGTAGATATGTATATATTTGAATAATTGTATATAGCAAAATATATATCTATGCAATACTGACCAAAAGTTATGTCAAGCCAACTTCACTATGTTCAATGTTTTTAATTGTTTTGTTCAATAAAATATTTTTAAAAAGATATCCCCAAGCTTTAATGCAAGTGAGAGATGGTAGATGATCTAACATAAAGATCTAACATAAATGTGTGTATTATCAGTTAAGATATATTATCGTTAATAATAATAAACATGAATATTAAGATTTGATTGTAGGAAAAGGGATGATATGTGGAACTTGATTGATATAAAAATAATATATTGAAATATTGAATAAGATAATAATGACAGATTATAACTTAATAAAAATAACTGTACTATTATTAGGATTACATAACTTGTGGAACGTAAATAGGATGAATACTATTTTCTTTGTATTAAAATGTGATTAGAAAGGGGATACTTTTAAAATATAACAGGGGCATAATTAAAAATTAAAATGGGGATAAATAATGGAAAATTACAACTCAATATAAATTTGTGAATTGTTATTAGAATTATATAAGTCTTTTAAACGCTGCAAATATGATTATCAAATATATTATTTGTAGTAAAAGGAGTGATGTTTAGAATATAGAGATTGACACAAAAATAACACACTGAATAATCAAGAATCATAATTTAGCAAAATATGCGTATTAATATCAAATTTTAAAAGATTGTCAACTCTATTGAATATGAAGAATATTGTCCTATTAGTTTTAAAACGTAACACACTCCAGCACCACACTGTTCACACAATGATATGTTTGTTGAAACAAGAAAAAAATTAAAAAATTGTTGTAAAAACAAAATAAAAAAGGATGTCCCCAAACTTTGGCCAAGAAAGTCAAGATGTTGTGGGTGACCCTTCATTGGAGGTTTGCATAAATAGACTGATAACAGATAACAGATAATCAGAGTTGGAATGGACCTTGTAGGTCATCTAGTCCAACCCCCTGCCCAAACAGGAGACCCTACACCATTTCTGACAGATGGCAGTCCAGACTCTTCTTGAAAGCCTCCAGGGATGAAGCTGCCACAACTTCTGAAGGCAACTTCTGTTCCATTGGTTGATTGCTCTCCCTGTCAGAAAATTCCTCCTTAGTTCCAGGTTGAATCTCTCCTTGTTCAGTTTCCATCCATTATTCCTTGTTTGGCCTTCGGGTGCCTTGGAAAATAGCCTGACACCCTCCTCCTCTCTGGGGCAGCCCCTCAAATATTGGAAGACTGCTCTCCTGTCTCCCCTGGTCCTTCTCTTCCCTAGACTGGCCAGGCCCAGTTCCTGCAACCATTCATATGTTATAGTCTCCAGTCCCCTCATCATCCTGGTTGCTCTTCTCTGCACTCTTTCTGGAGTCTCAACATCTTTTCTATAATGTGGTGACCAAAACTGGATGCAGGACTCTAGGTGTGGCCTTACTAAGGCTTTGTAGAGCGGTATTAGTACCTCCCTTGCTCTTGATTGTATCCCTTTGTTAATGCAACTTAGGATTCCATTGGCTTTTTTGCATTAGACTGTTTGGTGACCGAGACACCGGATTTGTTGTGTGAGCCATGCCAGACAGTTTGGAGCCTGGGTGTGGCTTAGCTTAACTGTTCTGTGTATAAAAGAGTTCATTTTGTCTTTGCTTGAGAGTTCTAGTGCTTCTTCTTGTACTTGCTACTTCATCTTCTCTCTACCACATTGCAAGAGCTGCATGGGTATTGTCTACATGCATCATGTTTTATATTATTGTATATAAAGACGTTTCTTCTATCTATATAATGAATCCTGATGAATTATTTGTTTGTGTGCTGGCTGGATTGCTACAAACTCCGATAGGTGGTATGGGACTCCTGCCTTGGAAAGGGGGTTGGACTAGAAGATCTCCAAGGTCCCTTCCTTCTAGATTCTATGTTCCAAGATGGGGGCTGAGAGGATGCTATTTATCAAGGCTCCACCTGTTTTATCTTTTATGGGCATCCAAGTCCTAACGGAAGTTGGCCAAAAAGTTGACCACAAAAACACCCCTGAACAAGTAAAAATAACAACACAACACAACATAACATAAACATAATACAGTAAACAGTAAAGTAAAATAAAAAATTAAATAAAATCTTAAAATCTCTCTCTCTATAAAAGTGAAATACCCCTCATGCATCATCACAAAATCTCCAGAACCGTCAAGCCTACAAACTTGAAATTTGGCCCGTATGTTCCTCTTGGCTTCTAGGTGCTCACTAAGAAAGGATTCTGCAAAATGACCATCAGGGCGTTAATATTTCCTATATTATTATTATTAACACACTCTGATGCTAAGGAGTTCTACTCCCCCCTCCCCACCTGAAAAGAAATCTCTTCCAAATACAAAACACAAGCAGAGGAGAGGAGTTTCAGTTTCAGTTTCTGAGCACCAAGCAGCTTTAGTACTGAACAGTTGAGCTAAGCCACGCCCAGGCTCCTTGCTGTCTCCTTCATGCTCACACAGCAAATCCTGTTTCAGTTTCCAAACAGCCCTCAACTCTCTCACACACTGACAGGAGGCAGAGGCACAATTTCCCCCCTTATTTTCCTCCCCAAAAACTGAGCCCAACCACATAGTTTTGTAATGAAGCACGGGCATCGAGCTAGTAATAAAATAAAATGAAATGGTTTTTCAAGAAAAGATCGGATAACCATTTGTCCAGGGTGGTATAAAAACTCCTGCCTTGGACATGGGGATGGATTAGAAGAACTCTAAGGCTCCTTCCATCCCTACAATTCAATGTTTCTATGAAGATAAAACAGAACCCTAAAGTCAAGGAAAAGAAAAAGTAGAGAAAGACAATTCCTTCTCATGTGGAAGATGTTATGCTCTTGTTGATACGTCTAAATATAGGGCTGGCCTTTTTAGCAGCTGCATCCCAGGGCTGGCTGGGCTTCAACTGTTGATTAAAAAGGCCACCCAACCCCTTTCCCATGTACAGCTGCCAAATCATGTTTCCCCACACTAGACTCATGCTCTGCATGTTCTCTCCCTAGATGTGGGCCTTCACTTTTCTTCTGTTTGTTTCAGACCCCTCTTAAGTCTGTCTTGATATTTTGAAACTTCTCCGTCTCTTCCGGAAGTGTTAGTCATTCCTCCTAATCTTGTGTTGTCTGCAGACTTAGTGTGTCCTCGGTCACATCCAAATAATAATAATGCTCAGGATGGCGCCCTGTGCATTACAGCAAAGTCTTCCAAGATTTGAGGGGCTGCCCCAAGAAGAGGGAGACAACCAGAGGTGAGCTGCTGCCGGTTCACACCGGTTTTAGCGAACTGGTAGTTAAGATTAGGCAAGTTCGATGAACCAGCAGATCGTACCACTGGCTGGCCCCAGCCCCACCTGTTTTTCGGCCTGGTTTTTGGGCTGTTTTTGGCTATTTTTGAGCCAAAAATGGCCTGAACAACAGCCTGAAAACAGCCCCAAAATGTACCCAAAACAGGCCAAAAAATGGGCGGGGCGGGACCAGCCACTGGTGGGATTAGCTCCAATGGGCTGAATCCTACCTCTTCCTTTTTGGCAAGTGTCTGGGAGGCGGGGCTGGGTGTGCTGAGTGACATCACCCACCCAGTCACATGACCGACCGGCCACGCCTAGAGAACCAGTTGTTAAAAATTTTGCTCACCACTGGGGACTGAATCAAGAACAAGTGACGAGTTAATACATATTTACAATGGCTTAGTAAGCCCACACTTGGAATACTGCATCCAGTTTTGGTCACGTAATGTAAAAAAGATGTTGAGACTCTCAAAAGAGTGCAGAGAAGAGCAAGAGGGCTGGAGGCTGAAACGTATGAAGAAGGTTGTGGGCATTGGGTAAATCTAGTTTAATGAAAAGAAGGACTAGGGGAGACCAGGGTGGGATTCTACCAGTTTGCATCTATTCACTAGAACCGGTTGTTAACATTCTAAGCAGTTCGGAGAACAGGTTGTTAGAAGAAATCACTGGGCTAATCCTGTAAGGAAGGCAGGAAGGAAACATTCTGGTGTTGCTTACAGAAACTGCCTCTCCATTAACCCTTATTACATTCTTGGCAGGACTGGACTTCCTGTCTCTGGAACGTCTCTGGAGTTTTTTCCCCTCCTTTGCTGGTACTTTGCTTGTGTGGAGTGACCATTCAAAGTTACAATGGCACTGAAAAAAGTGACTTATGACCATTTTTCACACTTCCGACTGTTGCAGCATCCTCACAGTCATGAAAGGCCAGGCGAGGAGATGCGTGCCTCGATGTAAGTGATGTTGAGTTAGCCACGCCCAGCCAATAACATGACCACCATTAATTAATTAATTAATTAATTAATTATTAATTATTTTATTTGGACTTGTATTCCACCCCCTCTCCCGAAGGACTCAGGGAGGCTCACAACTAAAATGCAAACAATAAATAATTTAAAAAACAATTAAACCCAACAAGCCCAAACAACTAAAACCCAATTTAACCCCCCCCAAAAATGGTCAGTCCAGCCCGGCCTGCTCAAACAACCAAGTTTTTAGATCGCGGCGGATGGAGGGGAGATCAGGAGCCAAACGGACCCCCACGGGGAGTTGGTTCCACAAGGCGGGAGCTGCTACAGAGTAGGCCCTTCCCCAGGGCATCGCCAGCCGACACTCTCTTGCGGACAGCACCCTGAGGAGTCCCCGTCTGTGCACACGTACAGGGCGATCGGCATTCAATGTTGGCAGGAGATGCTCCTGCAGATACCCCGGACCCAAGTCATGAAGGACGTTGAATGTTAATAATAATACCTTGAATCTCACCCGGAGGACAACCGGCAACCAATGCAGCTTGTGCAGGAGGGGTGTAACATGGGAGTATCGGGACAGTCCCATCACAACCCACGTGGCCGCATTCTGCACCAGTTGAAGCCTCCGGATGGTATGCAAGGGCAGTCCTAAATAGAGAGCATTGCAGTAGTAACTGCAATGCTGAATTAGTAACTGAATTAGGCTCTCCTGGATCTGATGGATCCAGTTGGAAAAGCAATTGGACAGTTTTAAACCAGCTTTTCTTCTCCTCTTCCCCAAGTTCTCTCTGGCACAAAGTCAAGTTTCCGTTTGCCAGGAAAGGAAAATATGGGTCCACCTGCCTTTTGTTCCCTACAGCTAAAAGATAACAAAGTGCTGTTTCCTGCAGCAGAGAATGGATCCCTTGTTCAGACCAAGTTTGCCATGTGGTCCGTGAGCTCTTGACACATCCGCTTTTGGGGGTGTCAGCATTTTTTGAGGGATTTTGGGATGGAGGAGAAGAACCAAAGTGGCTACTGAAGGCCTGGAGTGGTGCCATCTAAGGAGATCAGGCTCAAACAGGCCCCTTGTGGCAAGACCTCAGGTCCCAGGTGAGGTCCTTCGGGAACTGAACATGGATCTCCTTGGAGGGGTGGGCAGAAAAGGAGGAGGAAGAAGGCTGGCTGGGGAATTCTGGGAGTTGAAGTCCACCACCCATCTTCACATGGCCAAGGCTGAGAAACACTGATTCCGCCACAAGAGAGTGAAGTTCCCACCACCATCCCGGATCCGAACATCTCCAGGGAAATTCATCCTTCAGGAAACACATATTTGTGTAGGCTTTGTGGGGCAAATGCAAACAGTTTTGAGTGTCCTTCAGCCTGGTGGGATTTTTCTGTCCTTAAGTAGGTCCTCACACACTTCCACTTCCAGTTCCCTGGTGATTCAGAGCCCATCTTATCTCTGGGAATCAAGACCTCCGCCTCCCTCCTTCTCCTCCAATTCCTCCTCCTCTTCCACTTTCTCTTCTTCTTCCTCCTCCTTCTCCTCTTCCTCTTCCTCCTCCTCTCTCTTTCCCCTTCTCCTTCTCCTCCTCCCCCTCCCCTCCCCCTCCTCTCCCTCGCCTCTTCTTCTCTCCTCCTCCTCCTCCTCCTCCTCCTCCTCCTCTCAGCAATTTTACCCAGAGGTCACCGGAGCGAATGAAAAAACAAATAGAGAGAAAGCTGCCTTTGTAGGATTTTCTCTGGCCATGAAAGGCCCTTCTAGTGCCTTTCTTACTAGCCAGGGATGAAATTTAAGAGAGGGATTTACATGCGAAATTATAGGCAGGTTTTTAAGAAATGGATCTTACATCGACTGGCCCTTCCAGAAAATCAGGACTGAGAGCCAACTGTCTCCAAGAACATCTAAACTTCCTGCTACAAACCTCAGGCTCCCCATAAATCCTGGTTATGAATCTGTTCCTTCTTTCCCTCCTTCAAACCTTGGCAGGGATGCTCTCTCTTTTACTTTATGCACCTTTTTACAAGAGGAATAATGTTACTGGACACCCGTGTGGCTCCTTCTGTTGGACACAACATCTTGTAATAAGCCAGCCCCACTTGGTGCTCAGTTTGGTGGCACAGCTGCTCTCATTTGGGGAGGGGGCAGGGGCTTTTTTTTTTTTACCCGCTGAATATCCCCAATAAAGAGATCCTCCAGGAAGAGTTCTGGTTCTAGATCTAATTTTTCACTTGTAATTTCTTGCAACCAATTTTTTTTTAATTACATTTATATGCCGCCCTTCTCCAGAGACTCAGGGCGGCTTACAATTTTTGGGATGCAACCCAGTCTGCTCAGCAATAGCCTTCATTCCATTGTATCTGCCTGCTTATTACTAAGTGGCATTTTTACAAAGTCAGCTTATTGCCCCCAACAATCTTGGGTCCTCAATTTACCTACCCCAAGAGGATGGAAGGCTGAGTCAACCTTGAGCCTGGTGGGTTCGAGCCTACAGCAGTTGTAGGCAGCTGGAACTTAAGAGCAGGCATTTAACAGCCTGAGCCACCAAGGCTCTTATTTTGAATTTTGAGCCAGTATTTTCAAGCCTCTGGGCAAGACCACCACATATGATAATATTCCAACACATGGGGCTCATTTTAACATACATCTTCGCTAATCTCTTCCTATTGGGAATTTTTAAGAAAAAATATGTAAAAAGTACAAAATATCTACTAATACATATATTAACTGCTGCCAGGATCGCATTTGCTCAATGCTGGAAACAGCCTTATACTCCTATGGATGAAATGGTTATACAAAAAATTATGAGCTGCACCGAAATGGATAAGCTATCATTAAGTTTGAAAGATAGAGAAGATTCAATATTTTATTCGGTGTGGGAACAATGGTATAATTGGTTAGATAGGAGATAGAATAAAGATAGGTAATTAGTAAATAGCGGTCATAGAGAGAACAAAACATATTTAGGCACAGATCCCAATTCGTTAGAATGCATATAGGATTGCTATGTAAATATCACCACAGGTTGTCAATGAATAATATACTTTTAATGGTTTTTTTGTCAATGTTTGTGTGTTTGATGTTTTTTTTTAATGTAATAAAATTTAATAAAGTTTATTTTTTTCTAAAAAAGAGATCCTCCAGGGAAGCTGATAGAAAGGACAAAGTGGGATGCAATTTTTGATCTTCTGGATCGGATCAAGCAGGAAAAAAATGATGGGTGGTTTTTCCAGAACTTGGAGAATCGTTTTAGCCACTTTTAAAATATGGGCTGAGAAGAAGCTCAGGTTGGGCTGTGAGATCAGGCACACTGAACCCAAGTTGTGGGTGTCTGTTGCCAAGGTATACAACGAGCAGGAAACGTTCTGCCTTTGTTCCAGGACAAGATGGAAAGCTGGACAGCTGACAAGCCCTCAACCGAAGTATGACAAGCTATAATTCTTCCTTGTTGAGTTCTTTATTGTTTCACACCTTTAGGCAAAATCGTGCCAGAGTAAACACTCAACTATCTGCATCTAAAGTCTCCACTAGCTGCATCATAAGTGCACCAATGTGCCTACCATCCCTGTCCTATTGTTTATTTTTATTTTTCTTATATGTATCCATTTCATATATTCATAACTATGTTTATACTTATACCTGTTACCTTATAACCGCTTGACAAAATAAAATGAATAAATAAAAAATAAATCTACAATATACTCTGGGAACTACTGAGGAGGGGCTGTCTTCAGCCTCTTTCTCTCACATGGCCGAGATACCTCTGCCCCCTTCTCTCATGGGATCTTCTTAACTACAGTCCACCACATCAGGTGTGGACTTCAACTCCCAGAATCCCTCATCCACCATGGGTGGACTTCAATTCCCAGTAGCTTTCAGCCACCATGTATGAACTATAACTCCCAGAATCCCTCAGGAACCATGGGTGGACTTCAATTCCCAGAATCCTTCAGCCACTATGGATGGAATACAACTCCCAGAATCCCTCAGCCACCATGAAACAATGGATAGAAATGAACCAATAAGAGAACTGTGTGGAAAAATATCACCTGAAATGGAATCAACACTCTTCAATATCTTCATAAACGACTGAGATGAGGGAATAGAAGGGGGACTTACCAAATTTGCAGATGATACTAAGCTGGCAGGAATAGCTAACACCCAAGAAGATAGGCTGAAGATCCAGATGGATCTTGACAGACTAAAACACTGGGCCCTATCTAACAAAATGAAATTCAATCTAGAGAAAAGTAAAGTCCTACACTTAGGCAAGAAAAACCCGAAGGACACATATAGACTGGGTGAAACCAGGCTCAATAGCAGGAACTGGGAGAGGGATCTTGGAGTCTTAGTGGACAACCAGCTAAATAGGAGCCAGCCATGTGCAGCAGCAGCCAAAAAAGCCAATGCAATCCCATTAATGGGGAGATACAATCGAGATCAAGTGAGGTACTAATACCACCCTATAAAGCCCTAGTAAGACCATACCTAGAGTACTGCATCCAGTTTTGGTCACCACACTATACAAAAGATGTTGAGACTCCAGAAAAAGTACAGAGAAGAGCAACCAGGATGATGAGGGAACTGGAGGCTAAAACATACGATGAACGGTTGCAGGAACTGGGCCTGGCTAGTCTAGGGAAGAGAAGGACCAGGAGAGACAGGAGAGCAGTCTTCCAATATATGAGAGGAGGGAGTCAAGCTATTTTCCAAGGCACCCGAAGGCCAGACAAGGAATAATGGGTGGAAACTGATCAAGGAGAGATTCAACCTGGAAATAAGGAGATTTTCTGACAGTGAGAACAATCAACCCATGGAACAGAAGTTGCCTTCAGAAGTTGTGGGAGCTTCAAGAAGAGACTGGACTGCCACCTGTCAGAAATGATGTAAGGTCTCCTGCTTGGGCAGGGGGTTGGACTAGAACAGGGGGCCACCAACCTTTTGGACCTCAGGGACCACTAAACTCATAATTTTAAATCCCGTGGACCACTAATATGAATTTTGACTGACGTTGGTGGGAAAGTCGGTCCCATATTCCAGAGCTGCAGTAGTCACAGGACTGGCCCTTTGGTCACCCCAGAGCAGCTGCTCCTCCACCTGGGTGCACCGGCCTGCCATGAACTGGAGGAGCAGCTGCTCTGGGATGACCAAAGGGTCAGTTCTGTGAGTACCGCAGCTCTGGAATATGGGACCCTCAGCAAGTCACCCTGGGGCGGATTTCCCTCCCCCACTGTTGGTCTTGCCTTCCAGTTCCAGCTCGTGTGGCTCTACTCAAGGTAAGGTTTGCGCTTGGCCAAGGGTGGGGGCCAGTGGGTGGGTGGGCCATGTGGGCAGGGCAGCCTTGTGTTCCTGTGCAGCCTGGATTAATTGCTTTGGGGGGACACTTTTCTGTGGACCACCAAAATTTTCTCATGGACCACCAGTGGTCCTCAGCCCACCGGTTGGTGACCACTGGACTAGATGACCTACAAGGTCTGTTCCCACTCTGCTATTCTGTTACTCTCCGTATGTACAGTCAAGATAGTCAATGGAGTTTGGACTGGACAAAATGTGCCATGCTTACCATCAGACAGGGAAAAATAGTAGAAATTGAAGGAAATCGAAGGAATCAAGATGCCCTACAGAAATAACATCAAAAGCTTTGTACCTGGGCATCCTTCAAACTGACAACATCAAGGCCAGTGAAGTCCAGGAAGAACCCAGGAGTGAATACATCAAGAGAGTGAAGAAGATCTTAAAGCCCAAACTCAGTGGAGGAAATGCCATCAAGGCAATTAATACTTAGTGAATTCCAGTCATTAGATACACAGCTGGAATGGTGGAGTGGACTCAAGCAGAATTAAAAGGCCCAGCTAGGAAGACCAGAAAAATAATGACAATGAATCATCCCCTTCATCCCCGCAGCGACGTTGACTGACTCTTCTTGCGAAGCAAAATGGGTAGGCGTGGAACATTGCAAGTACACCAGATGATTAAAGAAATAAAAAAGGACATTGGAAGTGTATAAAGTTAGCATCCACCCCTCTCCTAGAAGAATGAAATACTTTGAAAAATATTTAAAATTGCGCATGTCTGGCAGAATGGCCATTCTCCGCTGAGCTCCGGAATGGCGAGAGGGCTAGTGGCTGTCTGAGAGGGCGTTGAGGGGGGTAGCAGCCCCCACAGTACCTGCTTCGGTGTTGGATGTCCCTAGGAAGCGGCGAGACCCTTCGCCGGGAGTTATTTTCGCCGAGGGTCGCTGGCTAGCCTCGTGGGGTGGTTGGCATCATCCTCTGGGCCCCTGAGTCACTTGTGGTGTTCATGTGACTCAGCGTAAGGTCACGGACGTGGAGGCAAGAGTAGCGCAAAGGCTTTGGTGGACCTGAACCCGGCGTTTCCCTCCTCGGTGGATTTTCCGAATTTTGGAGGTTGTGGTGTGAGGCTCTGGTTGAGATTGTGTGGGGAGAGGAGGCTCCGGAGGTGCTGGAGGTGTCTGGAGGTGCTGGACTTTCCTGGAGCGATGCGGGACGGCGGCTGCAGTCGTGGCTGGCCCTTGGCCCTGGAGTTTGCCGGTCGGAAGGCCGCCACGGCTTGGGGGCTCCCCCAGGAGCAGTGTCTGCTCCAGGAGCATTGGGGAGCGGCCATGGGAGCAGCCATGGGACCCATGAGAGGGGGGAGTTGCGGCTGGCCCTTGTCTGGTGGCTGTGGGCGGTGGTTTCGACCCCGCCCCTGGGCCGACGGGACTATGCTGGTTCCACCTGGGTCAGCGATGGTGGTAGTGGAGATGCCGGCTGTTCTGACCATGGGGAGGACGGGGGCCTGGCAGGTGATTCCGGGGGACCTGAGGAAGATCAGAGGTGCTGGTCCCGG
>CM019150.1:211292-222485 GCA_009733165.1 Naja naja
AGTTTGTCCTGCTCTTCAACCCCTGGTGTCCAGGTAAGGCTTTTCCCCAGCTGTGGGAGGGACCACTCAGCTCTGTCAGCCTTGGAGGCCATTTTGTACTTGGAAGCTTCCAGGCTGCCACATTTGGTGCCTGGGAATTTGGGAGGGGGGATTTCATACTGGGGTAGAAGGCGAGACTCAACAACATTCCTTTCTCAGAGAGTCAAGGACATGTTGCCCTGCACCTGGAGGGGAGAGACTGGAGGGATGTCTCCTGTTGGGACGAAGATTTGGTCAGGCTGTGTGATGGACTCATGGGTGCAGGCAGGGGTGGGATTCTACCGGTTCGGACCAGTTCAGGAGAACCAGTAATTCCGGTGATCATTTGGCCCCGCCCACCGGCCCCTGCTCTTTCCTGTGCTCTATTTCCTTGTTTTGGAGCACGGCTGATTCGCGTGGCCGAGTAGTTTTGCCGCGCCTCAGCTGTTTTGCTCACTGGGGCTGCAGCAGAAGGTAAGCTGAAATGCAGTGGTGGTTTGCTACCGGTTTGGACCGGTTTGCCTGAACCGGTAGTAAAAAAAATAGCTGACAATCAGCTGAGCGGAGGAAAAGGGGATCTCAGGACCCCTGGGACACTGCAACCATCATAAGTATGAGTCAGTTGCCGAGGGTCCAAATGTTGATGACGTGGTCATGGGGATACTGCAAGGGTCTTAAGTGTGGAAAACTGTCATCAGTCACTTTTTTCAGTGCTGTTATAATCTTGGTCACTAAACAGATGGTTGTAAGTCAAGGACTTCCTTCCTTCTTTCTTCCTCCCTCCCTCCCTTTCTTCCCTCTTTCTTTTATATCCTTCCTTCCTTCCTTCCTTTCTTCTTTTATATTTTCCTTCCTTCCTCCCTCCACCCTCCCTTCCTTTCTTCCCTCTTTCTTTTATATCCTTCCTTGCTTCCTTTATATCTTTTCTTCCTTTCTTCTTTCCTTCCATCCTTCTTTTATATTTTCCTTCCTTCCATCCTTCCTTTTCTTCCTTCCCTCCTTCCTTCCTTCTTTTATATTTTTCTTTCCTTCCTCCATCCCTCCCTCTCTTCCTTCCATCCTTTTATATTTTTACTTCCTTTCTTCCCTCCCTCTTCCTTCCTTCCTTCCTTCCCTCCTTCCTTCCTTCTTTTATATTTTTCTTTCCTTCCTCCATCCCTCCCTCTCTTCCTTCTGTCCTTTTATATTTTTACTTCCTTTCTTTCCTCCTTCCTTCCTTCCTTCCTTCCTTCCTTCCTTCCTTCCTTCCTTCCTTCCTTCTTGTACTGAGCCTGGGATCTCCAGGCTTCTTCACCATCAGTGGCTGAGCACATGGACCTGCTGAGCTCCCATGAACAAGTTCCATCATGTGGTTCAGTTTCTTCTGGTCTAGAAAGTTGCCCAAGAAACTCGACTAATTGTTGTGTACTTTGGAAACCATGGTTAGATAAACATCCACTTACGGCCCAGCCCTTGTGAACAGAAGGTGCTAATTGCACTTTGGCAGTTCCAAGTGAAGGCATCTCACATTACCAAAGAGATTTTGCCAGAGGCCAGGAAGTGTTTGCTAAGCGGAAAGGATTATATCCAGCATTATCCAGTAGCTGCATTGATGGCATCTGTTATTACCTTCATGGTTCATTTTTCTTACCTGTCTTTTATGGGAAAACAACTCCCAAGAGCTGCATCCAAGAAACACACTTTCCCTGAAAGTTCAGCCAATCCACCATTGGTGGCTTCCAGAGCACAGACTGTAGAATAACGGGGTTGGAGGGGTCCTTGAAGGTCATCTAGTCCAATCCCCCTGCCCATGGCAGGATATCAAACCCCAAAGGCCTTTTTACTGAGATATCATGGTGCCATCTTCCTGTCCATAATTTGCCACCGACTAAGATGGTGAAGACTAAGGTGGTTTTCCCAGTTGCAATGCATGGCTGTGAAAGTTGGACCATAAGGGAGGCTGAGCACCAAAGAATGGAGGCCTTTGAACTGGGGCTGGAGGAGAAGACTCCGGTGAGTCCCTTGGACTGCAAGGCCACCCAACCGATCAGGAGATCAACCCTGACTGCTCTTTAGAAGGCCAGATCCTGAAGATGAAACTCAAAGACTTTGGCCACCTAACAAGAAGGAAGGACTTGCTGAGAAGAGCCAAATGCTGGGAAAGATTGAGGGCAGAAGAAGAAGAAGGTGATGGCAGAGAAGGAAGGGGCTGGATGGGGTCCCTGAAGCAGTTGGCGTGAGCTTAAATGGACTCTGGGGGATGGCAGAGGACAGGAAGGCCTGAAGGAACGTTGTCCATGGGATCGCGATGGGTCGGACATGACTTCGCCACTAACAACAAGATGGAGAAGAGGAACATGGGAGTTATTAACCCCCTCTATCCTGCATCATTCAAACTCCCCTCTCTGCAAGGCTCCCATATTCTCTGAAGACCCCAAAATGTTTGCCAAGAAACTTCCAAGAGCCTCAGGGATTGGAGGTCCATTGTGCTTCAATCTCCAGATGAGGATGATCTTCAGAAGTCCAGAGAGGATGGCCGATATCCTCATGAGCATCTCTTAAGACAAATCCCTTGTGTGTCCAATCACACTTGGCCCATGAAGAATTCTATTCTACTCTTAAGCAGAGAAGACCAACAAGGATGAACAGGGGTCTGGAGGCTAAACCAACTAGTCTACCGAAGAGAAGGTCTGGGGTGATATGACAGTTATCTTCTACTACTTGAAGGCTGTCCCAAAGAAGAGGGGCTCAAAGTCCCTTCCAACTCTGTTATTCTTCAGTGACCACAATATTGGACTGAAGTCTGATATGTTGAGTGAGGTTGACATTGTCGGTGTCCAGGTTTGGTCGCCACTATATAAAATAAGATGTTGAGACTCTGGAAAGAGTGCAGAGAAGAGCAACTAAGATGATTAAGGACTGGAGGCTCAATATGAAGAATTGGGTATGTCGAGTTTAAGGAAAGGAAGGACCAAAGGAGACATGATCCAGTTTTCCAATATTTGAGGGGGCTGCCCCAAAGAAGAGGGAGTCAAGCTACTCCCCAAAGGACCTGCAGGCAGGACAAGAAGCAACGTGTGGAAACTTATCAAAGAGAGATCCAACCTAGAATTACAGAGGAAATTTCCTGATAGTGAGAATGATTAAGCAGTGGGACAACTTGTCTCCAGAGGTGAAGGGTATTCCATCACTGGAGGTTTTTTAAGAAGAGACTGGACAGCCACTTTCCTGAATTGGTACAGGGCCTCCTGCTTGGGCAAAAGAGTTGGACTAAAGACCTGCAAGGAAGATCCCTTCCATCTCTGTTATTCAGTGGGATGGCTTGCCTTCACAGGTTGTGGCTGCTCCATCACTGGAGGTTTTTAGGAAGAAATTAGACAGCCCCTTGTCTGGAGTGGTATAAGATCTCCTGCTTGAGCAGGGGGCTGGACTAGAAGACCTCCAAGGTCACCCCAAAGCTGCTTTTGCAGGAGACAACTGGACTTCCTCTTTTTTCTTCTTTGAAGACATTTCGCTCCTCATCCAAGATCTTCATCTTCAGCTCTGACCGGATGGTGGGGAATGGAAGGATTTCTCCTCCTTGCAGACAGCTGGTCATTTGCATCCTTTTAGAGGGTCGTTGAGGCCACCTGGAGGTTTATTTGTGTCCTCAGGGTCCCCTGAGTAATGGGTGTAGAGCCTTCTTGGCTGCAGGATGTTTTCTGCAGATGTTTTCATGCAAATGGATGTGGAGAAGGTTCCACACCCATTTGCACCATTCAGGTGACCTGAGGACACAGACGTATCTCCACGTGGCCTCAACGACCCTCTAAAAGGATGCAAATGACCAGCTGTCTGCAAGGAGCGTAAATCCTTCCCTTCCCCACCATCCAGTCAAAGCTGAAGAAGCTTCTTGGATGAGAAGTGAAACGTCTTCAAAAGAAAAACCAAGAAAGTCCAGTCACCTCTTGAAAAAAAAGCACTTTTGGGACAACCAGGACCTGGCAGACTGAGAGTCTCCATAGACACTTCCAAGATCCCTTCCTTCTTGGTTATTCTACGTTCTTTCTCACTCAACCCCAGAGCGAAAAGAATCACAAGGAACCCTTTGGAAGAAAAATCTAAACTTTTAGGCGAAAGGGATTGGCGTCCCTCCGTGGCCTCTCTTTCAACAACAGTTCGAAAGGGACTTTTCCCATGAATCATTCACAGGCAGACAAGACCAAACATCGAAATAGCCCGACTGCTATGCCATCTTTCTTTTCCTGTGCAAACAAACCTCCTCGAGGCATGTTGTTGGAATGTGCTGGCAGAGGCCGGCTGCATCGTCCCACCGGGAGGTCTCACCGACCTCTTGCAAAGAGAAAACAAATACGATTAAAATATCTTATTTGCTATATAGGCAAAGAGTTGGAGATGTAATCACAGCCAAGGAACTTATTTTCATATGTGGTAGATGTGTCCCCAAGCCCAGAAGTATTGGTTTAAAATTAAAACATGGTTGGAAGAAATAACTAGAGAAAGAATTGAATTAAGACCAGAACTGTTTTTATTAGGTATATTAGGATCTAATGTTAGTAAGAACCTCCAATATATCATACTCCATATAGTAACCGCTGCCAGAATCTCATTTGCTCAAAACTGGAAACAGGATACCATTCTCTCCGAGACAGTATTAATATTAATAATAATAATAATAATAATAATAATAATAATAATAATAATAATATCCTCAAATGTGCTGAAATGGACAGGCTAACGATGATATTAAAAGATAAAGAAGAAATAGAGTATTGTAAGATATGGAACCTTTGGTATGAGTGGTTAGAAAGGAGATGCAGAGGCGTCAATCGACAGTAAAAATTAGAAAATGTTCATCAATGTTGTATATATATCAGAAAGCTCAAACTGCCCAAGGAGCTGCTGATCCAGTTCTACAGAGGAATGATGGAGTCTGTCATCTGCACCTCTATGACTGTCTGGTTTGGCTCTGCAACCCAACAGGACAGACACAGACTCCAGAGAGTCATTAGGACTGCAGAAAAAACAATGGCTACCAACCTGCCTTCCATGGAGGACCTGTATCCTGAGTCACGATACAAGTCAAAAGAGGGGCTGGGAAAATATCTACAGACCCCTCACATCCTGGACATAAACTGTTTCAACTCCCACCCTCAAAATGATGTTATAGAGCTCTGCACACCAGAACAACTAGACACAAGGAGAGTTTTTTTTCCAAAATACTAAATCACTCTGCTAAACAAATAATTCCCTCAACACTGTCCAAATATTTACAAAGTCTGCACTACTATTGCTATTAATCTTTTCATCACTCCTTTCACCCATCCCCTCCCACTTGTGACTGTATGACTGTAACCTTTTTGCTTGCATCCTTACAATTTATATTGATTGTTTCCTAGTATGATTTGATTGCTTATTGTACCCTATGACTATTATTAAGTGTTGTACCTGATGATTCTTGACTCTTGATGAATGTATCTTTTCTTTTATGTACACTGAGAGCATTTGCACCAAGACAAATTCCTTGTGTGTCCAATCACACTTGGCCAATAAAAGAATTCTATTCTATTCTATATGTATGTATGTATATATATATATATATATATATATGCTAATAGTGTTATAAGTTAGATTGAGAAATAAGAGTATAAGTGAATAGAATGGAGAAGCAATTGATATAGACTTTATTAATTAGTGTGAACATCGTTACGGAATCGCTGTAAAAAGTGGAAATTGTCTTTTTTAAATGTTGAAATGTTGAATAAATAAATTTAATTAAAATATCTTAATTGCTTCAGCCTGATTTCCCCTCTTGTAAGGATGCATGTTCCTTCCTCATAGTAGGCCACGAACACTCATCCTCCAGAGAGGTTTTGAGCATGAAGGATGCAAACATTCAGGGACCTTGCCTTCCTCATGATTATTTTTCTCCTGAAGGCGTGGAACACAAAGTATTTTTTTCCCCCGAGGTGTGTCTCTCTTTGGAAACCAAACATGAGTCAAAGGAAAACAGCAGGAGAAGAAGAGGACAAATGCATTAGGGGGAAAAAAAACAGGAGCATTTTTCATAGGAGAAAAGAGCTTCGCCTTTTGACCAGTTTTCATTCTGGCCTTTTAATGCTAACGCTTAATTATGTTTAATTTAATCAGAATTAAATTAGAGTTCACACATTCATTCTAATTAGGGAATTTAATTAGAATTAATATTTGGATTCTAAAGCTCCGTTATTCGATCTATTCGATATTAGAATTAATATTTTAATCCTAATGTTCTGTTATTCTATTATTCTGATTTTTTTTTGAATGTACAAGCAGTCCTTGATTTTACGACCGCAGGGGAGACCAAAATTTCCTTTGCTGAGCAAGAGAGTTGTTCAGTTAGCTTACAACTGTTCTTGCCACCGTTGTTAAGTGAACCACTGCAGTTGTTAAGTTAGTAAACCGGTTGTTAAGTGAATCCAGCATCTCCATGGACTTTGATTGTCAGAAGGTCACAAAAGGAGGAATCCGTAACTTCCGGGACGCTTCAACCATCGTAAAGATGAGTCAGTGGCTGAGCGTCTGAATTTTGATTGGGTCCACGGAGAGGCTGCAATGGTCATAAGTGTGAAAAACGGTCAAACAGCACCGTTGTAACTTCAAAGTCACTAAAGCAAACGGTTGTAAGTTAAGGACTGCTTCTACCATTTTATATTTTAACTAGCTCTATACCTGTCCTTCACTACGAAACGATGTGATCGGGCTTAGTTTTTGGGGAGGAAAATAAGGGGGAAAAATTCTGCCTCCCAGCATCCATTGGTATTCATCTGGCTAGTGTCCTGTCAGTGTGTGAGAGAGTGGAGGGCTGTTTGGAAACTGAAACAGTATTTGCTGTGTGGGCAAGAAGGAGACAGCAAGGAGCCTGGGCGTGGCTTAGCTCAACTGTTCTGTACTAAAGCTGCTGAAACTGAAACTGAAACTCCTCTGCTTGTGTTTTGCCTTTGGAAGAGATTTCTTTTCAGGTGGGGAGGGGGAGTAGAACTCCTTAGCATCAGAGCGTGTTAATAATAATAATAATTTATTTATTTATTTATTTATTTATTTATTTATTTATTTATTTATTCGATTTATATGCCCCCTATCTCCTGAGGGACTCAGGGCGGCTTACAATTAAAATAGATTTAATACAATTAAACAAATGATTGACGAAGTCGAGATCTTAATGCTGGTTAGGATAATTTGAAATATGTTCAAAACCCTCTTCCGTTCTCTCTCAGTCTGGGTAGGCTAGTTGGAATAGCCAGGTTTTTAACTCACGGTGGAAGGAGCGGAGGTTGGGGCTGTCCGGGCCCGTGGGAGTTGATTCCAAAGGGTGGGTGCTCCCACTGAGAAGGCCCTACTCCTGGGGACAGCCAGTTGTCATTGTTGTGCTGATGGCACCTGGAGGAGGCCCTCTCTTCAATAATAATAATAATAATAATAATAATAATAATAATAATATAGGAAATACTAACAATGCTCTGAGGGTCATTTCGAAAAATCCTTTCTAGAAGCCAAGAGGAACATACGTGCCAAATGTCAAGTTTGTAGGTTCTGGAGATTTTGTGATGATGCATGAGGGGCCTTTCGCTTTTATAGAGAGAGATATGTGATTCTACATCGCCCAGTGCCCCTCTTGGAGGGAGATGGATAGTTCAGAAATGAGAAAAACAGACAGATACATCCAGTGGTGGGATTCAAAACATTTATGCTACCGGTTCTGTGGGTGTGGCTTGGTGGGCATGACAGGGGAAGGATACTGTAGATCTCCAGTCAGAGGTGGGATTGGCTGGGTCTCCGAACTACTCAAAATTTCCGCTACTGGTTCTCTAGAACTGGTCAGAACCTGCTGAATCCCACCTCTGGATACATAGATACATACCGTGTTTCCCCGAAAATAAGACACTGTCTTATATTTTTTTTGGCTCCCAAAAACACACTAGGTCTTATTTTTGGGGTAGGTCTTATATATTTATGGTGCCAAATAGTGGGTGTGAGTGTGTAGGGGGGGGTGTTTCGCGGGTGCACGGTTGCTCCCTGAAAAGTCTTCCTGGAACTGGAGATTTACACTAGGTCTTATTTTCAGGATAGGTCTTATATTAGGGCAGGTTTAGAAAATAGTGCCAGGTCTTACTTTCGGGGTAGGTCTTATTTTCAGGGAAACACGGTATATGAAGTCCAGAGGGGTTGGACTAGAACACCTCCCAGGTCCCTTCAGCGTTGTCATTCGGTTACTCAAAAAGGCCCAGCGACACCAACACTGGCAGCTTCAATGAGGCTGGAGGGGCCTGGAGGTTGGGAGGCTTCCAGGCATCTGCTGCTGCTCCGTTGCCCTCAAGGCGGTCCTTGAGGGACATCCTGCTCTCTGGTTGAATCCTGTCCTGGTTTCCTGGACTCCACCAGCCTTTGCCCTGAGGACCCACCAGATCAAGGGAAGAGGAAGTCCCTCTTGGCAGTGGTGGGGCTAGGAGGAGCCAAGAGGGCCTGGTGGGTTCCCAAGGTCTTCGGGCAGGAAGAGGGGGCAGTTTTTGGAATTGCAGAGTTTGGGGAGGAGAAGTTAATAAACTCTTCTCAAGTTTATTAACGTCGAGTCAACTAGGGAATAGTATCAGTGCTAGGAGGCAGGGAATTGGTAGGGAGGAGGAGGAGGAGGAGGAGGAGGAGGAGGAGGAGGAGGAGGAGGAGGAGAGGAAGGCAAATATGAGGTCCTTGATGCTCTCTGATCTGCGTTGTTTTCTTGCAGACATTTCATGATCATACTAGAGAATATCATCAGTGCTAGAAAGGAGGGGGGGTTGCAGAAAGGAGGAGGAGGAGGAGGTGGAGGAGGAGGAGGAGGAGGAGGAGGAGGAAGAGGGGGAGGAGGAGATTGTCAAAAACAAGTCAAGCTGGAAGCCACAAAGGTGTGATGGACACTCCACCGTTCAGAGTTGCAACGGCATCATTTTAGATGCCATCTTGACTTTTTTGACCTGCCCTGTGGACACCCTCCTGGGTCATCTTTACCTTCTGGGGCCAGTCTGAAGGCTACAAATTGTCCCCTTGTCCAAGTGCCCAAAGACAGCTCAAGTCTGACTGACTTTCAGAACATTGTGGAGAACCTCAAGGGATGAACTCAATCAACCTTGAAGACACAGCTGTTAGTTTTCATATCAGGAGCCAACAAACCAACAACACACAATTTGCTGCAAGGGGATCGCTGATAAACTAATCAATTCCCATTATCCTCACCTTCCTTTTCTCCGCTGCTGATAAGAGGAAATCTCTCTGTTTTGCCTGACGGCAAAGAATGAACCAGCTGTATTTTTCAGGAGCAGTCATGTATTTTTCTTCATTCTTTGCTTCAAGGTGGTTTCTTCAGGTTGGCCTTCCTGTGTGGGGCATCCTGGGGATGTAGGCTGGATTGCCAACTCCCATGATCCTCACCCTGGTGATGGGTAGGGTAGATGGCCAATGTTCTGGAAGACCAGCCCCCGGGGCAAGGGTCTTCAAACTTGGAGTCTTCAAACTTGGGAAGAATTCTTAAGACTTGTTGTCAAGTTTGAAGACCCCTGATCTACAGTATCTATCTCCAATTCTCTCTCTCTCTCTCTCTCCCTCTCTCTCTCTCCCTCCCTCCCTCCCTCCCTCCCTACCTACCTACCTTGTCTCTCTGTCTCTCTGTCTGTCTGTCTAATCAAAGTATCTTCAAACTTGGCAAGTTTAAGACTTGTGGACTTCAACTCCCCAGCATTCCTGAGCTAACATGACTGGAGGAGGAATTCTGGGACTTCCACGAGTCTTAAAGCTGTGAAGTCTGAAGACCCCTGCCCCAGGGGAAGATGGACACGGAGGTTCTGCAGATGTTCTCTGGGGTGATGGCTTCTCTCCATCCCAAAACTGCCTCCTGCATCTGAGCTTCCTCTTTTTTCAACAGAGGACTCCACATACATGGAGAACAATGAGGACCGTGTTGAGTATGTGTTGACACAAGAAGGCCTGATCTACCAAGGATCGAAGGACTACATCGTCCCCATCCCATGGAACTTCGGACAGGTGAGCTGTTCTCTTGTTCCTCTATGGGTAAGACAGCCTCTCCTGAAGAGTATCTATCTGCCCCACCACGCCAGGTGGGGTGGAGGAACTTCAGGTCCCTTCCATTAAGCATGGCCACCTGGTAGGACCATGTTTTCTGGGGTGGCAGATCTTTGGACAGTCTCTTGCCAAGAGACTGAAGCTTCCCTTATGCTGTTAGCAGAAGACCATAAAGACCTGGATTTTCACCCAGAAACCCAAGTGAAAAGCCCCAACTGTCCATGCAAAAATGTGTTGTGGATGGGATGTTGTGTCTCTGGGATGCGGTATGTGATGGTGTTGTGGGGTTTTCTGGATTTTGTTTATTCTGATTTGGTGAATGATGCAGGAAGCCACTTAGGACTGTTGTGCATAAGAGAGACAGCCTTGATTCTCAATCAATCAATCTTCTAGACATGGTCAAAAACCCCTTATATATCTTCTCACCCATCTTGAAGGTTGACTATTTCATTTTGGCTTCATTCGGTTGAGGCAGGGGGGTGAGGGGAAGGAGTAGAAGGCTTTCTCTCTGGTAATATTACACTACTAACTAGGGCATACAAAACATTTGCTAGACCAATACTTGAATACAGCTCATCAGTCTGAAATGTGATGATATTGTACTGATATTGAACATTGATGACAGTCTAGAAATACTTCACAAGAAGAGTTCTCCACTCCTCTACTCGTTGCAGAATACTTTTGCCACAGACTTGAGGTTCTAGACCTAGAAAACCTAGGCATAGCACTTTGGTCTGATCTAAGTATAGTACATAAAATCATACATGCAATGTCCTACCTGTCAATGAATACTTCTTCAACTACAACAATACAAGAGCACACATAGATACAAACTCAAGGTTAACTTTGATTGCAGGAAATAGGACTTCAGCCACAGAGTGGTCAATGTCTGGAATACTCTACCTGACTGTGGTTTCTTCCCCAAACCAAAAACTTTAACCTTAGACTGTCTACTATTGACCTCACCCCTTTCCTAAGAGGTCTTGAGAGGCGTGCAGAAAGCACTGTGCCTACCGTCCCTGTCTATTGTTTCTTTTATTTTTCTTATATGTATCTATTTCATGTATTCATAACTATGTTTATACTTATAACTATTATCTTGTA
>CM019150.1:222585-279182 GCA_009733165.1 Naja naja
GGCTGCTTTCTCTGAGTGCCAGGCTTCTGGGAATTCTCCGGCATTGCCTTGGTCTAGGATGTTTCAACAATTTCCCAGCTGAAACTATGGTGGCACCTGTCCAGGTGTGGTGCAATTAAGGGCTTTTCATCATATCTTCTGACTGCTGGTTGGCCTTCAAGGATTCCCTTTGCCAGTCTTTTGCCCGTTTGTCCCACATGGTAGCGTCACAATTCTGTTCCCAGAGCTCAACAGGACAGTAGGTGGGGAAACTGAGGCAACATCGGAAGAACATCATGTTTGATTGCTTATTGTACCCTATGACTATTATTAAGTCTTGTACCTGATGATGCTTGACTCTTGACAAAGGTATCTTTTCTTTTATGTACACTGAGAGCATTTGCACCAAGACAAATTCCTTGTGTGTCCAATCACACTTGGCCAATAAAAAGAATTCTATTCTATTCCATTCTGTTCCATATTTTATTTTATTTTCTATTCTATTCTATTCTATTCTATTCTATTCTATTCTATTCTATTCTAATTGTCCCCTATAACTGTTATTAAGTGTTGTACCTTATGATTCTTGACTCTTGACAAATGTATCTTTTCTTTTATGTACACTGAGAGCATTTGCAACAAGACAAATTCCTTGTGTGTCCAATCACACTTGGCCAATAATTCTATATCTATCTATCTATCTATCTATCTATCTATCTATCTATCTATCCATCCATAAATGACTGCAAGAAAACAACCAAGCTCAGAGTGCACCAAGGACCCCACAGTCATTCTCCTCCCCCTCCTCAGTGCCATGCATTGTAACTTCAGTCACTAAACAAATGGCTGTAACTTGCCGAAGATTACCTGTAATTTCAAGGGTTGTGTCAGCTTTGAAAACCATATTAGCACCAGAAGCTTCTGTGCTGCCACATTCCTGAGCCTGAGAAAACGGGAGGGGGGAATTTCTTGGAGTGCATGTGGTTAAACATAATAGCATTCTTCTTCTCAGTCAAGGTCATGGTATTTCTGCACCTGGGTGAGAGGACGTCTCAAGTTGGGAACGATGGTGATTGGGGCATGTGATGCCACGAGGGGTGCAGGGGGTGGATTTGTAATATTTTACGGATTGACGGGAAACCCAGAACTTTCAGATTCGGGATTTCCCAGATGTGCCAGTTTACTACTCTGAGAAAAGGAACTTTTGAGAAGATGTCTCTTCTCGGAGTTATTGGTTGGAGTAGAGGTTTTCTGGAATGCTGACAGGTTGTTTAGCTGTGACTCTAGGCTAGGAGGAGGGATTGTCCACCCTGCAGCCTGCAAGACTCCCAAGCAGTGAAACTCCGAGGTTTCCAGCTGTTGCAGACTTTTTGCAGCCTCTACCAGGAGGAAAGCCGCTGCAGGGTTTCCAGACTGACAGGAGGGGTGGGAAACTTCTGCTATCACAGCTGAGCCTCAGTTAGTTCCTGGTGCGGACTTCCGCATGCAGTTGGTGGCGTCACTCGCTTGAGCAAGCTGAGCTGCCAGAGACTTTTGGCATGTGGGGTTTATCTTATTTCATTTCATTTCATTTCATTTCATTTCATTTCATTGTATTATTTTATTTTATTTATTTTATTTCATATTTTATTATTTTAGCTTATTGTTTTATATTTATTTATTTTATTTCATATTTTATTATTTTAGCTTATTGTTTTATATTAATTTATTTTATTTTATTTCATTTTAGTTTATTGTTTTGTTTTGTTTTATTTATTTCATTTCCTGTTTATTTTAATTTTTTATTTTATTTTATTTTTTCATTTCATTTTAGTTTATTTCATTTCATTTCACTCTATTATTTTATTTCATTTTAGTTTATTGTTTTGTTTTATTTTATTTATTTCATTTCCTTTTAGTTTATTTTAATTTTTTATTTTATTTTTTCACTTCATTTTAGTTTATTTCATTTCATTTCACTCTATTATTTTATTTCATTTTAGTTTATTGTTTTGTTTTATTTTATTTATTTCATTTCCTTTTAGTTTATTTTAATTTTTTAGTTTATTTTATTTTTTCATTTCCTTTTAGTTTATTTTAATTTTTAATTTTATTTTTTCACTTCATTTTAGTTTCATTTCATTTCACTCTATTATTTTATTTTTAGTTTATTATTGTTTTATTTTATTTATTTCATTTCCTTTAGTTTATTTTAATTTTTTATTTTATTTTTTCATTTCATTTTAGTTCATTTCATTTCACTCTATTATTTTAGTTTACTTTAGTTTATTGTTTTGTTTTATTTTATTTATTTCATTTCCTTTTAGTTTATTTTAATTTTTAATTTTATTTTTTCATTTCATTTTAGTTTATTTCATTTCATTTCACTCTATTATTTTAGTTTATTTCAGTTTATTGTTTTGTTTTATTTATTTCATTTCATTTCCTTTTAGTTTATTTTAATTTTTTATTTTATTTTATTTTTTCATTTCATTTTATTATTTTAGTTTATTTCAGTGTAGTTTATTATTTTATTTCTTCTTTTAGCTTAGTTTAGTTTACATTTTATTTTAGTTTATTTCCTCACTTCATTTCATTTGCTGCTCCTCTGTCAGGCTTGCCAAAAGCAGATGACAGTTCGAAAACACTAGTAGACAGTAAGTGGCATTAAAACGATTAAAATTAAAATGCATTTCCCTCTTTAAGGGAAATGCACAGTTAAGATGTGTGAAATAGAGAGGTACTGTGGAGTTCACGATGCAGTCCTGAGCCACATTAACAGACAGATATACTCAAGACCACAGGAAGTGCGTTAGTTCTGCTTGATGAGGCCTTGGTAAGGTCACACTTGGAATGTTGCATCCAGTTTTGGTCACCAATTAGATTATAGATTAATAGAGTTGGAAGGGACCTAATGCTGCGTGAGCTGCATTGGTTGCCGGTTGCCCTCCGGGCGAGATCCAAGGTGCTGGTAATCACCTAGAAAGCCCTATATGGCTTAGGGCCGGGGTATTTATGGGACCATCTACTGCCATTAACATCTTCCCAGCATCCCGTGCGCTCCCACAGGCAGGGCCTCCTCGGGGTGCCGTCGGCTAGACAGTGTCACCTGGCGACCCCCAGGGGGAGAGCCTTCTCTGTGGGCGCACCCACCTTGTGGAATCAGCTGCCCGTGGAGCTGCGGGTGGCCCCTGACCTGCGATCCATCCGTCGCGGCCTGAAGACGTGGCTTTTCCAACAGGCCGACCTGGACTGAAGGGGGGGCGGTTTATTGGTTTTATTATACTATTGGTTGTTTGCCGCTTTTAATTAGAAATTTGGGGTTTTGATTTAATAGTTTTTTAAAATTTTGAATTTTGTATTGCTTTTTTTTAATGATTGTGAGCCGCCCTGAGTCCTTCGGGAGAGAGGGCGGCATATAAATCCCAAAAATAAATAAATAAATAAATAAATAAAATAAATAATCAATCCAAATCGCTCAGGGGTGTGATTCAAATTTTTTGACAACCAGTTCTGTGGGCGTGGCTAAGTGGGCGTGGCTAAGTGGGTGTGGCTAAGTGGGCATGGCTAGGTGGGCATGGCTAGGTGGGCGTGGCCATGTGACTGGGTGGGTGTGGCTTCTTTTTCTTTTTCAGCACCCCCCCACGGTCCGTTTTTGGCCTCCTGGACCTCAGAAAAGCCTCTTGGGCAAAGCAGTAAGATAGTGAGGGGGATCCTGGCCCAGCTGATCGTCGGGAGGAAAAAAAGAAAGAAAGAGATACCTTAAGGAGTGACTGGGTGGAGGAGAATGCAGTCAGCAATGTCGGGCATGTGCGCAAAGTCATGCATGCGCGATAAGGACTGACTGGTTGGGGAGGAGAGGGGCGGGGCGGGTGGAGAGGGGCGGGGCCAGCCAGGGGCACGATTTGCCGGCTCGCTGAACTGCACAGAATCGTAACAATCAGTTCTATAGAACCGGTCTGAGCCGGTAGAATCCCACCTCTGAAACCACCCCTGCCCAAGCAGGAGACCCTACACCATTTTTGACAGATGTCAATCCAGTCTCTGCATTAAAGCTTCCGGTGATGAAGCTCCCACAACTTCTGAAGGCAACTTCTGTTCCATGGGTTGATTGTTCTCACTGTCAGAAAATTCCTCCTTATTTCCAGGTTGAATCTTTCCTTGTTCAGTTTCCATCCATTATTCCTTGTCTGGCCTTCGGGTGCTTTGGAAAATAGCTTGAGCCCCTCCTCCTCCCTGTGGCAGCCCCTCAAATATTGGACAACTGCTATCCTCCCCCGGTCCTTCTCTTCCCTAGACCAGCCAGGCCCAGTTCCTGCAACCGTTCGTTGTATGTTTGAGCCACCATATTATAAAGAAGATGTTGACACTCTGGAAAGAGTGCTGTCATGCTCCTGGTGGAGACTGACTCAGAGGAAGAGGAGGAACAGCCAACAGGGAGTGGGAGCGTGGCTCCAGAGGTGGTGGAGGAGGCTGGGGAAGGGCAGAGGCCCGCTGAGCAATCAGAGGAGGATCCAGGCCCATCCCCTCTCCATTGCAGGGCACTCAGGAGGAGAGGATCAGGAAAAAGTGTGGTCTCCTCGGGAGGAGAGGGCCATGATCCTCCTCAGGGCTTACAGCTGGGAGCTATGTATATAAGTTTGTAACTGCGTATTCAGAATTGCTGGAGTCAAAGTTAGTGTTTCCTTTGAAGGAGGTTTATCTTTGTTGGAGTTCTTCCCAAGGACTTTCCCCGATTATCTGTTTGGAACGTAGAATTACCTATCTTGGTTTGCTTCGGAACTTTCACCGAGACGGTTTGTTCTTGTTTTTCCTTTTGCCTCCTTATTTACATTTGGGACTGTAAACTGTGACTAATAAAACAGTTAAGTTGAAGGCATTGCCGGACTTTAATTCATGTTTTGGGTTTTGGGTTATTTTGAGAGGCTACGGGTCATCACAAGTGCAGAGAAGAGCAACAAAGATGATTAGGGGACTGGAGGGTAAAACATACAAGAACGGTTGCAAGAATTGGGTCTGTCTAGTTGAATGAAAAGAAGGACGTGGGGAGACATGATAACAATATTCTGGTATTTGAGGGGCTGCCCCAAAGAAGAGGGAGTCAAGCTATCCTCCAAAGCCCCTGAAGGCAGGACGAGAAGCAAAGGATGGAAACTCATCAAGGAGAGAAGCAAGCTGGAACTAAGGAGAAATTTCCTGACAGTGAGAATAGCCAGTGGAACTGGGTGCCACCAGAAGTGGTAGGTGCTCCATCCCAGGAGGTTTTCAAGGAGAACTCGGACCACCATTTGTGTGAAATGGTATAAGGTCTCCTGCCTGAGCAGGCGGGTTGGACTAGAAGACCTCCAAGGTCCCTTTCAAACTCTATTATGCTGTATTCTGGTTCCAGGAGGCGTGATGAGCATCAAAACCAAGAGCATCAAACAGATTAAGGAATAATGTAATAAGTCACAAGGCAGCCGACACCGATAAGTTTGAGCTTGTGCATTGAGTACTAAACAAACAATGAGTATCGGGATGAAATGTTGGCATCAAAATGCGTTGGTATCAAATGCGATTTCAAAGCAATTTAGTACCCAGGTAGCATTGTATAAATAAATAAATTGATGCTTCATATTTCTTGATAAATAAATAAGTCAAGTTGGTGACACCTAATCAAATAAAAACCAGCAAGAATCACAAGCCGTCTCTGGGTAGCGGGTATCCTGGAGTGATTGTCCGAGCAGGACTTGAGGGTACCAAGTTGAGGAAGGCAGCATTTAAACTCAGTTTGGTCTAGTGGTTAAGGCATCGAGATAGAAACCAGGAGATGGTGAGTTCTAGTCCTGCCTTGGGCATTAAAGCCAGCTGGCTGACTTTGGACCAGTCACTGGGAGATGATGAATTTCTAGTCCCATCTTACCCATGAAAGCCAACTGGGTGACTTTGTGCCCATTGCTAGGAGATGGGGAGTTCTAGTCCCATCTTAGGCATGAAAGCCAGCTTTGTGACTTTGGACCAATCACCAGGAGATTGTGAGTTCTAGTCCCGCCTTAGCCATGAAAGCCACTGGGTGACTTTGGGCCAATCGCTCTTTCTCTCAACCCAGCCCACCTCACAGGGTGGTTGTTGTGTGGAGGGAAGAAGATGTGCTTGACAAGTTCGCTGCCTTGAGTTATTTGCAAAAATATTAACAGTAAATAAACTTTTATATGCAAAAATAATAACAGCAAATAAACTGTTATTTGCAAAAATAATAACAGTAAATAAACTTTTGCAAAAGTATTAACAGTAAAAAAATTTTTATTTGCAAAAATAAAAACAGAAAATAAACTTTTATTTGCAAAAATAATAACAGGAAATAAACTGTTATTTGCAAAAAAAGTTTGACCCTGTCTCCCTGGATGAAGTGGACAGGATCATGCGGAGGCTGTCTTCCACCACGGTTTATTGGACCCATGTCCTTCCTGGTTGGTTTATGCCTCCAGGAGGTTACACCGGTTGGCTCCAGGCAGTTGTCAACGCCTCTTTGAGTGAGCGGGTTTTCCCGCCGCCTTGAAAGAGCGGTGGTGAGACCTCCTCAAGAAGCCTGCTCTGGACCCAACCATTTTGAACAACTATCGTCCAGTCTCCAACCTTCGCTTTTTAGCGAAGGTTGTCAAGCATGGTGGTTCAGCAGCTTCCACTGTTCCTGGAGGAAACTGATATCTCGACCTGTACCAATCGGGTTTCAGGCCTGGACACAGCACGGAGACAGCATTGGTCGCACTGGTGGATGATCTCTGGAGGGCTCGACAGGGGCTTTTCCTCTGTCCTGGTCCTTTTAGATCTCTCAGCTGCTTTCAATACCATCGACCATGGTATCCTTCTGCGGCTCGGGGTTGGGAGTGGGGGCACCATTTTACGGTGGTTCCCTCTTACCTTTCGGACCACTGCAGTCGGTGTTGGCAGGAGAGCAGAGATCGCCCCGAGGCCCCTCACTTGTGGGTGCCCCAGGGGTCGGTTCTCTCACCTCTCCTGTTTAATATCTACATGAAACCGCTGGGCGAGATCATCCGAGGTTTTGGGGTGAGGTATCATCAATATGCAGATGATACCCAGTTGTATATCTCCACCCCAGACCAGATCAGTGATGCTCTCTTGGTGATGTCCCGTGCCTGGAGGTGGTGCAGGCCTGGATGGGGAGTAACAGGCTCCGCTCAATCCGCCAAGACTGAGTGGCTGTTCTTACCGGCATCTCGGTGTTCAGTGGATGTGCCATCTTTGGTCATGGGGGAGGTGTTACCCCGTGGATAGGGCGAGGAATCTGGGCATCCTCCTGGATGCACAGCTCAATCTGGAGGAGCAAGTGGGGCTGTGGCCAGGGGGCTTTGCCCAGGTTCGGCTGGTTCGCCAGCTGCCCTTACCTGAACCGAGATGCCCTTCAAACGGTCACTCATGCGCCACTTCCAGAATCGACTACTGCAACGCTCTCTACATGGGGCTACCCTTGCAGATTACGGAGGTTGCAGCTGGTGCAGAATGCGGCCACGCTGGCTGTGATGGGGTATCCCGATACTCCCATGTTACACCCCTCCTGCGCGACTTGCATTGGTTGCCGTTGCCTTCCGGGTTTCCTTCAAGGTGTTAGTAACAACTTATAAAGCCCTAAATGGCTTGGGTCCAGGGTACTTGCGGGAACGCTCCTGCCAGCATCACACTCCAATTGCCGCGGCGCTCCCATAGGAGAGGCCTCCTTGGGATACCGTCGGTTAGGCATTGTCAGCTGGCGGTCCCCAGGGCTAGGGCCTTTTCTGTGGGAGCTCGCCCTATGGAATCAGCTCCTGCAGATCTTCGTTTGGCCCCTGATCTCCGCTCCTTTCGTCGAGACCTGAAGACTTGGCTGTTTCAGCAGGCCAGTCTGGATTGTCCCGGGGGTGGGTTGTTTTAATTGTATTGTTTACTATTGTAATTTTAATTGTTTTTAATGCTTTTTTAGTAATTTATAGACTTGTATTTGTTTAATATTTTTTAATTGTAAATGTATTCCTTTTTATATGTTCACCGCCCTGAGTCCTTAGGGAGAAGGGCGGCATACAAGTCTAAATAAATAATAATAATAATATTTGCAAAAATAATAACAGTAAATAAACTTTATTTGCAAAAATAACAGTAAATAAACTCTTGCAAAAGTATTAACAGTAAATAAACTTTTATTTGCAAGAATAAAAACAGCAAATAAACTTTTATTTGAAAAAATAATAACAGGAAATAAACTTTTATTTGCAAAAATAATAACAGTAAATAAACTTTAGTGTTGTCGAACCTGGGACTTGGGGTGATGCCTTTTGCTGCTATTTTCGGGGTGCTGATGGCAGAGAAAACCCAGATTCCTGGCAGCCACGTGCTCTACAGCCTTCCTCTTCTTCCTCTTCAGCACTTCCCGCTCTGCTGAGGTCAGTTTTGATCCCCGGTGAAGGGTTCCAATCCCACCCACACCCCCTCTGGCTTTTACAAGTGTCTGCCTCAAAGGCACCTGGTTTAATTCCTGTCTGAGCCACAAAAATCTTCTCTATATATAAAAGCCAAATACCTCTCATGCATCATCACAAAATCTCCAGAACCGTAAAGCCTACGAACTTGAAATTTGGCATGTAGGTTCCCCTTGGCTTCTAGCGGCTCACTAAGAAAGGATTTTTCCAAATGACCATCAGAGCATCAGTATTTCCTATATTATTAGTATTATTATTAACACGCTCTGAGGCCAAGGAGTTCTACTCCCCCTCCCCACCTGAAAAGAAATCTCTTCCAAATGCAAAACACAAGCAGAGGGGAGGAGCTTCCATTTCAATTTTACTTTTACAGCAGCAAGCCGCTTTAGTCCAGAACAGTGAGCTAAGCCACGCCCAGGCTCCTTGCTGTCTCCTTCTTGCTCACACAGCAAATACTGTTTCAGTTTCCAAACAGCCCTCCACTCTCTCACACACTGACAGGACGCTAGCCAGATGAATACCGATGGATGCTGGGAGGCAGAGGCAGAATTTTCCCTCTTATTTTCCTTCTCAAAAACTAAGCCCGATTACATAGCTTCGTAGCGAAGGACGGTATCCAGCCAGTAATCTATATATTTTTTAAAATGTGCTTCTGCTTTTTGGTGCATCTGTGTGAATTTCTTGAGGGTTCCTATCAGGAAGGAAGGAAGCAGCCTTTCTTCACTGTGTCCCCTCCCACGATGTGGCTACGACCGGACCGTGACATGGCACAGTTGGGATTCCCCCCCTCGTTCCCCCCAAGCGAAGCTGCAGGGATGCACAAATTGTGAGCCACTTCCTAATTCCCATTCATTGCTGGCAAACTTCTGCTTGTCTGGAGACACAGCTGTGCGTTCGCACACAGTAATGCTAAACCTGGGTTGGGAGCTACGCTGTGGCTTGTGAGTGTGGCAGGTAAGCATGGACCGAGCCCACGGAGTTTGTTTGTGTGTGTGTGTGTGTGTGTGTTGTGTGAAGCTTCTTCCATCCCTCCTGACTCCTTCCCTCCTTCTCCATCTTTTAACTATCATTGCTGAGCTGGGGGCTGGACTAGAAGACCCCCAAGGTCCCTTCCAGCTCTATTCTATTCTAAATTCTTTTTTTTTAAATAAAAAAAAGGTTTTTATTTTTTAATTATTTAAATACATCTTTGAGAGAATGGTGTGGTTCCAGGTGTTTTACATTTTAAATCAATCATATCCATAGTCACAAATACAGCTTTCTGAGATCACATCATTATCTATTACCAAACTTTCTTCTTTCTATTCTCATAAATTACTTTATATCAGTCTCTTTATTATTAATCACTATCTTCCTCGATCATCTGTTCTTATGTTCAACATGTTTACAGTTTAATCCATTCGTGTCAATTCATTGATCATTCAACATCTCATCTTAATTTATATTATCCCCTATTATTTCCTCTTTTCAATATTACATTTGCCATTGTTGCATATGTTTTTGATTTTCTGTGTGCTCCCTTCCCTCTAACTCCTCATTGTTACACAGGTATATTTTCCATCTTATTTTCTTGTAGCCAATAATATCAGACTTATAACGATGTAACTATTCTAAATTCTATTTTTCGGTGTCATTTCCATGCTCCTCCTTTTCAGAACTATTTACCGTGGGTGATTTTTAAAAAAAAACGCTTTTAGTGCTGTGAGCCCCACTCAGTCGCTTCGAATCGAGGCGGGTGGCAAATAAACATGTAATTGATAAATTTAATAAATTAAATTATTGTATTATTTTAAAAAATTATTCACGAGCCTGGGGCGCTGAATGGATGAACCGGCCAGCTGTCTCGGCTGCTGGGTATGCAGGAAGTCCTTGACTTACAACCATTGGTGCAATCGTTGGAAGTTACAGTGGCACTGATTTATGACCAGTCCCTGCACTTATGACCATTGCAGCAGTCCCTGCGGTCAGGTGATCAAAATTCGGCCGCTTGGCAGCTGACTCATATTTATGACGGTTGCAATGTCCTGGAGGACTGTGTGTGTGTGTCGTACGATCACTTTTGCAACCTCCTTTTTTAAAAATTAATTTTTATTCTTTAAAAACCAAAAATACAAAACTCATTTCCATTTACAGTAATTGTGTCATCGTATATACATGTTTCTCGTTTTGTAACTATACATCACTTTAATCTTTATTCTTCACCCATTCATGCCACCGATCCCATATTGCATAATATTCTCGATCATCCTTGCCTTTTAATTCCATAGTGAATTTGTCTAGCTCTGCACAATCCATTATTTTTTGAATTAAAGCTTCATCTGGTCGTGTTTTATCACTCTTCCAGCTTTGTGCAAAGGTGAGTCTTGCTGCGGTTGAGATGTGTACAATAAGGTATCTTTTATCTTTACTCAAATTCCCTTTAATCATACCTAATAAAAACATTTCTGGTTCCCATTTCAATCTATGATTTGTAATCTCAAAGAGCCATCTCTGTACTTTTCTTCCAATATTTTTTAACCTCTATACATTGCCACCACATATGGAAAAACGTTCCTTTTTTTTCTGTTTGCACTTCCAGCATTCCGGGATCATATTTGGATACATTTTCACCAGTCTTGCTGGCGTTAAGTGCCATCTTCAAAACATTTTACAAAACGCTTGGCAGCTGACTCATATTTATGACGGTTGCAATGTCCCAGTGTGTGTGTGTGTGTGTCATACGATCACTTTTGGGGTGCGACTCGCTTAAACAACAGCCTTGCTTAACAACAGAAATGGCCATCTCCATTGTGGTCATAAGTCAAGGACTACCTGTATTTCTGTTGGGATGCTTCTGTGGCTTTTCTTGTTAAAAAAAATGTTTTTTAGCATTTTAACTGCAATATGTTTCTTTGAATCGTAAGCTGCCCAGAGACATTGACAGAGATGAGTGGCTGTGGGAAAGGAATATAAATAACTAACTGGATACCCATTCTTCGCTACGAAACTATGCGGCTGGGCTTAGTTTTTGGGGAGGAAAACAAGGAAAAGAAAATTCTGCCTCTGCCTACCAGCATCTATTGGTATTCACCTGGCTAGCGTCCTGTCAGAGAGCTGAGGGCTGTTTGGAAACTGAAACAGTATTTGCTGTGTGAGCAAGAAGGAGACAGCAAGGAGCCTGGGCGTGGCTTAGCTCAACTGTTCTGTACTAAAGCTGCTTGCTGCTGTAAAAGTAAAATTGAAATGGAAGCTCCTGTCCCCTGCTTGTGTTTTGCATTTGGAAGAGATTTCTTTTCAGGTGGGGAGGGGGAGTAGAACTCCTTAGCATCGGAGCATGTTAATGATAATAATAATATAGGAAATACTAATAGCTCTGAGGGTCCTTTTGAAAAATCCTTTCTTAGTGAGCACCTAGGAGCCACGAGGAACATGGGCCAAATATCAAGTTTGTAGGCTTGAGGGTTCTGGAGATTTTATGATGATGCATGAGTGGTCTTTCGCTTATATATACATACATACATACATACATACATACATACATACATACATATTAGGCAGAAATAGCGACTATGGGGTATCCCACAGTGGTGGGAGCCAGTGGTTGGGCATGATGGGAATTGTAGTCCAACAGGCTGGAGGAGGTAGAGAAGGAAGTGCTAGGTTTAAATTCCCATTCAGCTGTGAAAGCTTCTAGGGGAGCTTTGAGGAGGTGCTATCTTGGAGCCTGGCCTACCTCAAAGGGTTGTTGTGAGATACACGGGGGTAAAGATGAAGATGTCCAGGATCCTGCAATTGCCAGGGCTCTAAAAGGTCAACTAGTCCAGCCTCTACTTTGGGCAGGAGAAAATTCCTTTGCTAAGTGTTACTTCAGGCAACTTCGAACTCAGACCTTCTGACTTAGCGCTATTTTTTTTGCAAGGGAGCAAGAAAAATTTGCCTGCTGGGATGCAAAGCAGACAAGGAACCGTTGATGGCTGTGGTTTCTGGCCACTGCCTCTGTTGACAGGACATGCAAATGGGGGCTTCCCAGCATTGAAAAATATATTTGCACAGTCTAATGAGCGCCCAACCCCAGTGAGGCTGGCTGCAAAGCCGCAGCTTCCTCTTGTAGTAGAGTTCACAAGCCATGTGGAACAAGGGGGCCAACTGACATTGCTGGTCAAGGAAGGGGAGAGAGAGAGAGAGAGAGAGTGGGAGGGAGAGGGAGGGAGAGGAAGAGGAAGAGGAAGAAAGAGAGAGAAAGAGGAAAGGAAGAAGGGAGGAGAGATGTAAAGAAGAAAGAGAAAAGAAAGAAAGAGAGAGAGAGAGAAAGAGACAGAGAAAGAAAGGAAGAAAGAAAGAAAGAAAGAAAGAAAGAAAGAAAGAAAGAAAGAGGAAGGAGCAACAAAAAAGGAAGGAAGGAATGGAGGAAAGATAGAAAGAAAAAGAAAGAAAGAAGGAAAGAAAGAAAGAAAGAGGGAATGAGAACAAAAAAGGAAGGAAGGAATGGAGGAAAGATAGAAAAAGAAAGAAAGAAGGAAAGAAAGAAAGAAAGAAAGAGGAAGGAGCAACAAAAGGAGGATAGGAATGGAGGAAAGATAGAAAGAAAAAGAAAGAAAGAAAGAAGGAAAGAAAGAAAGAAAGATGAAAGAAGGAAGGGAGGAAGGGAGAGATGTAAGGAGAAGAAAAAGAGAGAAAGAATGAAAGAAAGAATGAAGAGGAAGGAGGAAGGAAGGAAGGAATGGAGGAAAGAAAGATAGATAAAAAGAAAGAAAGAGGAAGGAAGGAAGAAAGATGGAGGGGGGAGTTAGAGAGGAGTGATGGAAGGAGAAGAAGGAAAGAAGGAAACAAAGAAAGAAAGGGATAGAGGGAAGGAGGAGGAAAAGAAGAGAGGAAGAGGAGGAGGGGAGGGGAAAAGGAAGGAGGAACAAATGAAGAGGGAAGAAAGGAAGGGAGGGAAGGAATGAGAAGAAGAAGAAGGGAAGGAATGAAGAGAAGAAGGGAGGGAGGGGAGGAGGAAGGGAGGAGAGAACTAAAAAGGAAATGAATAATGAAGAGAAGTTATACAGAGAAGGGGAGGAGGAGGAGGAGGAGGAGCAAAGGGAGGGAGGAGGAAGAAGGAGAAGCAGGAAGAGAAGGAGAAGCAGTCTACCATTGGTTCCTTAGACCAGTGTTTTTCAACCTTAACAGCTTGAAGAGGCGTGGACTCCATGCTGACCGGGGAATTCTGGGAGTTGAAGTCCACGCCTCTTCAAGCTGTTAAGGTTGAAAAACACTGGCTTAGAGTAACAGCTGGAGCGCCCAACTCCTGGAACTATCAACCTCCAGTTTTGCAGCTCTTGTTCAAGAGGTGCGGTGGAGGCGCCCGGCTTCCCTCCCCACCTCCCCGTCCCCCCCCCCCATGGCCTTCTCTGGCTGGGTGGGCCTTGTTGTGAGAAAGAGCACCTGCCCCTCACTCACTGACAGCAAAAAGACCCCTGATGCCCTGCCCTTAAAAGGAGAGGAAAACTTAACTCAAGGAGAGAAGCAACCTAGAACTTAAGGAGAAATGTCCTGATGGTGAGAACAATTAATCAGTGGAACTGCTTGCCACCAGAGGTTGTGGGTGCTCCAACCCTGGAAGTTTTTAAGAAGAGACTGGACAGCCATTGGTCTGAAGTGGAATAGAATTTCCTGCCTAGGCAGGGGGTTGGACTAGAACAGAGGTCGCCAACCTTTTGGACCTCAGGGACCAGCAAACTCCTCATTTTAAATCCCGCGGACCAGAGAACCCTAAAAAAAGTCTTCAGGAAAATCCCCCGGCCCCTTTTCCTACTGATCGATCGTTCTTTATTTGGGATTGCAGGATACCGTCTCCAGCTCCGTTCTCAGGGGCAGAGAGAGAGAGAGAGAGAGACTTTTGGCTTCATGCAAGGAAAGCAGCAGAAGCCGCAGAAGTCTTTCTTTCTCTCCCCCAAACTCTGCCAGAAGTGAGTCTTTGCCGGCGCAGCCTCTTGGAGCAGGAGGCCTTGCAGGGTCCCAAAGACTCATTTCTGGTGGAGTTTGGGGGAGAGAAAGAAAGAGTTTTGCTGCTTTCCTTGCGTGCAGCCAAAAGTAGAAGAAGAAAGAAGCGGAAAGAAGCAGCCCAGTGGCCAGGCGAGGCACGTGGGGCAAGTAGGGCAAGTTCTCCCCCCCCACCCTTCTCCCCCCTCCCCTCACTACCTCCTGTTGTGTGCAATGCAAACGACGTGAGCCTTGTGTTCCCACAGACTATGTGGGCGGTGCAGCCTTGTGTTCCCGCACAGCCTGGATTAATTGCTTTGGGGAGACATTTCTCTGCAGACCACCAAAATTTTCTCATGGACCACCAGTGGTCCCCACTGGTTGGCGACCACTGGACTAGATGACCTCCAAGGTCCCTTCCAACTCTATTATTCTATTCTATTCTGGCTGCTTTTGGCAATTTTTTTTGCCCCCGGAGGACAACCGTTGCAGATGGCATCTGCTGGATATATTTTATTTATGTATTTATTTTATTAAATGTATACACCGCCCATCTTCCTATTGAGATCAGCAGGTAGGTCTGATTTTCGATGGAGGGAAACTGCAAAGGAGAGACTGTCCAGCAAAGTCAAAATGATAACCGCTGAGCTTGTTATGCTTTTTGGTCATATTACGAACATTCTACAGAAGGAAAGTTTGCATCGTATATTTCATGCAGGTTTGTCCTCGTTAAGCGACGGCCTCCCTTGAGCGACCGTTCGCCGTTACGAGGTTGGTGAGAAAGGCGCTAATTGGAACCTGTCATTGCATTGATGCCTTTTGCAGGTCCGTAAAGCAAAGGAAAGTGGAAAGAAGGTCGCATGAGAGCCATCGTGGGTTCACTTAGCAAACGCTTCGCTTAACAACCAAGTGGCTGCTCCTGTACCCTGGGGTCGCTAAAGGAGGGTTCCCTGCAGAGACTTGAGCAACTTGAAAGGCAATTAAGGTGATTAAGAAAATAATGGAATGTGCAGAAATGAGTAGATTAACATTAGCAATTAGAGAGCAAGAAGTGTTATAAAATTTGGGATTTATTTTATGGATCATTAGAAAGTAAAGTAAGAAATTAAAGAATATTGTAATAATAATAATACACTATAACTGATTATTTTTGAATAAGTTATAACTGTGTTGGCAAACCTATGGCATGCGTGCCAGAAGTGGCATGCTGAGCCTCTTCTGCTGCCACGCAAGAGCTTGCCTGGAGGAGCAACACTGCGCATGCGTGCATGCTGGCTGCCCAACAGCTGATTGTGGGGTATCTGTGCATACATGGGGGTGCATGGGAGATACGCATGCATGCACAGAGATGCGTGGCATGTGGGGAATTGCGCATGCATGCCCAGATGCACAACACGTGGCAGGGGGATCGTGCATGCATGCGCAGGGGGTGTGGGGGGGCCCAGTATGCATTGCCTTCTGGGTGCTGGCATGCAAGCATGAGCGCACGAGCGCACGTCCAATTATCAGCATGGGAGCTGAAGAAGTTTAGCCACCACTGAATTATTACATGAATATAATTTTGTAAGAGTTGGGATTTGCTTTTAAGGATAGCTTGAAACTGAAATAAAAAAACCTAATGATAATGTAATAATGATATAAGATGATATATAACAGATAACAGATAATCAGAGTTGGAAGGGACCTTGTAGGTCATCTAGTCCAACCCCCCACCCAAGCAGGAGACCCTACACCATTTCTGACAGAGGGCAGTCCAGTCTCTTCTTGAAAGCCTCCAGGGATGAAGCTCCCACAACTTCCAAAGGCAACTTCTGTTCCACTGGTTGATTGCTCTCGCTGTCAGAAAATTCCTCCTTATTCCTAGGTTGAATCTCTCCTTGTTCAGTTTCCATCCATTGTTCCTTTTCTGGCCTTCAGGTGTTTTGGAAAACAGGTTGACCCCCTCCTCCTCTCTGGGGCAGCCCCTCAAATATTGGAAGATGCTCTCCTGTCTCCCCTGGTCCTTCTCTTCACTAGACTAGCCAGGCCCAGTTCCTGCAACCATTCTTCATATGTTTGAGCCTCCAGTCCCCTCGTCATCCTGGTTGCTCTTCTCTGCACCTATTCTAAAGTCTCAACATCTTTTTTATAATGTGGTGAACAAAACTGGATGCAGGACTCTAGGTGTGGCCTTACTAAGGCTTTATAGAGTGGTATTAGTACCTCCCTTGATCTCACTTGATATAATGTTGATTAGAATATAATATGAATGTAAACTCGAGAAGACACGTAGGCAAATATTGTGCACATGATATATGTACTCAACTGACACACTGTATAAATGAAAGAAAGTTTTATTTGTTGTTTTGTGTTATAAAATAAAATAAAATTCAAGAAACGGAAAGAAAGGCAATTTGGAGAAAACATCTGAAACAAGAATACCCCCTGGAAAGAGGCAGCAAGCTGAGTGAAATCTCAATTTAACTGTTTTCTCACACACACAAATGGTGCTTTGTCCATTTCACTTGCTTTGCACGTCAAAGGGGAATAAAATGAGAGTGTTTATATTTTGGACTTTCCCTCTCTCTTCCCAGAATGGGCTGCACAGAATCCAAGTTCAACATCCTCCCAGGAAAGGGGAAGCAGAGAGAGGAGTCGGGTTCGAATGTGGACAACCGTTATACCCCCGAACCCCTCAAGGTAAGTCTGGTGTGGTTGTGTAAATCTGTGTGTGCATGTCATGCCCCTGGTGGAGATTGACTCCGAGGGAGAGGAGGAACAGCCAACAGGGAGTGGAAGTGTGGCTCCGGAGGTTGTGGAGGAAACTGGGGAAGGGCAGAGGCTGGCTGGGCAGTCAGAGGAAGACCCAGGCCCATCCCCTCTTCATCCTAGGGCACACAGGGAGGAGTGGATAAGGGAGAAATGTGAATGGTGTGGTTACAGGGGAGGAAAGGGCCTTGATCCCCTTCATGGGCTGCAGCTGTGAATACTGTTTAAAAGGACAAACTGCACATGGGCCCAGTGCTGGAAGCAAAGCGTGAATATTCTGGTCTGTCCATTCTTATCTGAGTTCTGGCGTCCTTGCCAGTGTGTGTATTTTGATACCTGTGGGCGTCTTGAAGCCCTTATCCTGCCTTGACTCACTATGCTTCAGTGTGGTTTGTGTTGTTTTTTCTATTTATAATTTATATGTATTTTGAGTTTGAACGGCATTTCTTCCTTTTCGCAACTGTTTGTGGGGGAGTTTTTTTTTCTCTCCAGTCAATGATAATTGGAGCTTTGAAGCCAGGTTGAAGGAATTAAAGGGACTTCAGCTGTTTTTGTGACTCTGTTGCTTGTGCACCCCACCCTGGGTCATCACAGTGCATCTCGCTCCAGTACAGGAAGTCCGCAACCGTGTTACTCACTGAACAATTGCAGGAATTGACTTAACAACCACGGCGAGAGAAAAAATCACAAAATGGTTGTCCCCCAAAAGTGCTTTTGTTCCAAGACTTCCTTGTTTTTTCTTTGAAGACGTTTCGCTTCTCATTGGAGAAGCTTCTTCGCCCTGAAATGCCAAAACTCTTTTAAAAACTGTCTTGCTGAGCACCCAAAAAAAATTGGGCTCAAATTGTGGCCGCGAGTGAAGGACTATCTGTACTGGTTGTTTCTTTGACAGCACATTGTATGAATCAGCCAATCCCAGAATCAAAGGGGGGATTTTTTTTTTTTCCTGTCCTTGAGCACCAAGTCCTGAAATGGTTTCCAGGTAGAAACAAAACTGGTGTCTGGCCCACCATTAGGTCCTGCCATTCTGTTGGAAGTGGGGTGGGGTGGGATAAGAGGGGCGAGAAAGAGACTTGCTGGCATTTTTTTTTGCTTTTGCTGTAATGGGAATTTGGGAGAGGGAGCCTCTTCAGAGGCAGAACAAACTCTCTCACAGCCGGTTTCAGCCTGGTTTCAAGGCCATTGTGCCCTGAGAGTGAACCGTTATCTGCCTAGCACCCTGGCGTTCTCAAAACAACCTGCATCAGCACATTGGCTACGGTGGACTGGTCAGGGGGTTTGGGCTTGGAGAAACGAAAGAATGGCTCTTTGCTTTGTGCAGGAGTTTTTCATATTCCGCCTTGTTCTCCTGCAATCACTTCCCTCTCACTAAAAGTTCTTTCGATTCAACTGAATGGACTAAGAGTTTTGTTTTCCTGAGGGACTGCCTGAGGCAGTTCCTTTTTTTTTTAATGAATATTTTTATTTTTATTTATTTTTAATTAATAGGCCTGAGGCAGTTCCCTTCAGATGGATATATTCTTTTTTTTTTTCTAACGATCATCTCTCTGGTTCTAAGACAACTTCCATCTTATTCTTTGTCTCTTAAAAGTGCCAGGTTTTTGAGAAAGTGTCACTGGCGTAAGGAATAATAATTAAATCTTTGTTTGCATTCCAGGGCATTAAACCATCCAAGCCGAAGCCGAAGATAGATGGTACGTATCTCCCATTAGAGTGAGGAGTAGATTCCTGGGCTGCAGATATGGTCAAAAGAGTCAAAATGGAGGCCAGGAGGAATAATTGAAGTTCTAGCTGGAGGCATATAATCATGGTTGCTTCAATTGCACCACGGTCACCATCTATGGCATTTTTTAGCATTATCCTGTAGGCATCTAGGCTGGCTTCCAATCCTAGATTGTCCTGGGGAACATTGTCTTCTAAGAAGTTCATTGGTTGTTGCAGAGGCCCCCTTCTGTAAAGATGGTGGCCAGGATGATGCAATTGAATTCCTGTAGGTATCTAGGCTGGCTTCCACTCCTAGATTGCCCTGGAGAACATTGTCTTCTGAGTAGCTCATCAGTCTACCACTGTCACAGAGGTCCCTTTCTCTAAAGATGGTGGCTAGGATGATGTAATTGAATTCCTGTAGGTATCTAGGCTGGCTTCCACTCCTAGATTGCCCTGGAGAACATTGTCTTCTGAGTAGCTCATCAGTCTACCACTGTCACAGAGGTCCCTTTCTCTAAAGATGGTGGCTAGGATGATGTAATTGAATTCCTGTAGGTATCTAGGCTGGCTTCCACTCCTAGATTGCCCTGGAGAGCATTGTCTTCTGAGTAGCTCATCAGTCTACCACTGTCACAGAGGTTCCTTCTGTAAAGATGGTGGCCAGGATGATATAATTGATCACTGTAGGCATCTAGGCTGGGTTCCAGTCCTAGGTCCTCCTGGAGAACATTGTCTTCTGAATAGCCCATCAGTCTACCATTGTCACAGAGGCCCCTTTGTCTAAAGATAGTGGCCAGGATATTGTGTGTGTGTTTCTGTCTCCACCCTAAACCTTTCCTTTTTTCCCCCCATCCCCTAGAATCGGAGGATTTCATCGTGTTGGCCTTGTTTGACTATGAAGCCATTCACAGGGAGGACCTCAGTTTCCAGAAAGGGGATCATCTCAAGATTTTGGAGAAGTAAGTCTGAGGGGCCTCTGGGGGGATGGAAGAGTTTATGGGAAAATGGTGCTCCACAGGCAGCTTCTGGGGGAATCCAGTTCATGGAATCCGATAAGAGAGAATATTCGCACCTCAGGGTTGAAATTAATTAATTAATTTATTTATTTATTAATTTATTTATTTTTGATTTGTCAATCGCTTACAAGATCATAGGTATAAGTACAAACATGAGTAAGAATACAGGAAAAAGGTACAGATAAATGGGGACAATAGGACAGGGACGGTAGGCACGATGGTGCACTTATGCACGCCCCTTATAGACCTCTTTGGAATGGGTATTCTCTCCCTTCCTTTCCTTTCCTTTCCTTTCCTTTCCTTTCCTTTCCTTTCCTTTCCTTTCCTTTCCTTCCTTCCTTCCTTCCTTCTTTTCTTCCTTCTAGGAGGAGGAGGGGAAGGAAGAAGGGAAGGGGAGGAGGAAGATTGTGGGGTCCTTGGTTGCTCTCTGAGTTTGGTTGTTTTCTTGCAGACATTTCATTCATTTCATCAGTGCTAGTAAGGAATAGGGTGAATTGGGAGCAAATCCCATTTCTTACTAGCACTGAGGATGTTATCTGGCTGGGTCATGAAATGCCTGCAAGGGAACAACCCAGCTCAGAGAGCACCAAGGCCCCCCTCAGTCCTAGAACTTTATTGTTGGAAGGAACTGTGGAGGTCTCCTAACCTCGGACCTTCTCATTTCCCACTTGAGTCTGTGGCCATGCTCCCATCTCCTCTGAATTGATGGAAGAATGAATCTATGTATGTTTGGTTGGATGGATGGATGGATGGATGGAAGGAAGGAAGGTTGAATTGATGGATGAATGAATCTATGTATGTTTGGTTGGATGGATGGATGGATGGATGGAAGGAAGGAAGGTGGAATTGATGGAAGAATGAATCTGTGTATGTTTGGATGGATGGATGGATGGATGGATGGATGGATGGATGGATGGATGGTTAAATTGATGGAAGAATGAATCTATGTATGTTTGGTTGGATGGATGGATGGAAGGAAGGAAGGTTGAATTGATGGATGAATGAATCTATGTATGCTTGGATGGATGGTTGGATGGATGGATGGATGGAAGGTTAAATTGATGGAAGAATGAATCTATGTATGTTTGGTTGGATGGATGGATGGAAGGAAGGAAGGTTGAATTGATGGATGAATGAATCTATGTATGTTTGGATGGATGGATGGATGGATGGAAGGAAGGAAGGTGGAATTGATGGAAGAATGAATCTGTGTATGTTTGGATGGATGGATGGATGGATGGATGGATGGATGGTTAAATTGATGGAAGAATGAATCTATGTATGTTTGGTTGGATGGATGGATGGAAGGAAGGAAGGTTGAATTGATGGATGAATGAATCTATGTATGTTTGGTTGGATGGATGGATGGATGGAAGGAAGGAAGGTGGAATTGATGGAAGAATGAATCTGTGTATGTTTGGATGGATGGATGGATGGATGGATGGATGGATGGATGGATGGATGGTTAAATTGATGGAAGAATGAATCTATGTATGTTTGGTTGGATGGATGGATGGAAGGAAGGAAGGTTGAATTGATGGATGAATGAATCTATGTATGCTTGGATGGATGGTTGGATGGATGGATGGATGGAAGGTTAAATTGATGGAAGAATGAATCTATGTATGTTTGGTTGGATGGATGGATGGAAGGAAGGAAGGTTGAATTGATGGATGAATGAATCTATGTATGTTTGGATGGATGGATGGATGGATGGAAGGAAGGAAGGTGGAATTGATGGAAGAATGAATCTGTGTATGTTTGGATGGATGGATGGATGGATGGATGGATGGATGGATGGTTAAATTGATGGAAGAATGAATCTATGTATGTTTGGTTGGATGGATGGATGGAAGGAAGGAAGGTTGAATTGATGGATGAATGAATCTATGTATGCTTGGATGGATGGTTGGATGGATGGATGGATGGAAGGTTAAATTGATGGAAGAATGAATCTATGTATGTTTGGTTGGATGGATGGATGGATGGAAGGAAGGAAGGTTGAATTGATGGATGAATGAATCTATGTATGTTTGGTTGGATGGATGGATGGATGGAAGGAAGGAAGGTGGAATTGATGGAAGAATGAATCTATGTATGTTTGGTTGGATGGATGGATGGAAGGAAGGAAGGTGGAATTGATGGATGAATGAATCTATGTATGTTTGGTTGGATGGATGGATGGATGGATGGGTGGATGGAAGGTTAAATTGATGGAAGAATGAATCTATGTATGTTTGGTTGGATGGATGGATGGAAGGTTGAATTGATGGATGAATGAATCTATGTATGTTTGGTTGGATGGATGGATGGATGGATGGAAGGTTGAATTGATGGAAGAATGAATCTATGTATGTTTGGTTGGATGGATGGAAGGAAGTAAGGTTGAATTGATGGTTGAATGAATCTATGTATGTTTGGTTGGATGGATGGATGGATGGAAGGAAGGTTGAATTGATGGATGAATGAATCTATGTATGTTTGGTTGGATGGATGGATGGAAGGAAGGAAGGTGGAATTGATGGATGAATGAATCTATGTATGGTTGGATGGATGGATGGATGGATGGAAGGAAGTAAGGTTGAATTGATGGATGAATGAATCTATGTATGTTTGGTTGGATGGATGGATGGAAGGAAGGAAGGTTGAATTGATGGATGAATGAATCTATGTATGTTTGGTTGGATGGATGGAAGGAAGTAAGGTTGAATTGATGGTTGAATGAATCTATGTATGTTTGGTTGGATGGATGGATGGATGGAAGGAAGGTTGAATTGATGGATGAATGAATCTATGTATGTTTGGTTGGATGGATGGATGGAAGGAAGGAAGGTGGAATTGATGGATGAATGAATCTATGTATGGTTGGATGGATGGATGGATGGAAGGAAGGGTAAGGTTGAATTGATGGATGAATGAATCTATGTATGTTTGGTTGGATGGATGGATGGAAGGAAGGAAGGTTGAATTGATGGATGAATGAATCTATGTATGTTTGGTTGGATGGATGGATGGATGGATGGAAGGTTGAATTGATGGATGAATGAATCTATGTATGTGGTTGGATGGATGGATGGAAGGAAGGAAGGTTGAATTGATGGATGAATGAATCTATGTATGTTTGGTTGGATGGATGGATGGATGGAAGGAAGGTTGAATTGATGGATGAATGAATCTATGTATGTTTGGTTGGATGGATGGATGGAAGGAAGTAAGGTTGAATTGATGAATGAATGAATCTATGTATGGTTGGATGGATGGATGGATGGATGGATGGATGGATGGATGGAAGGTTAAATTGATGGAAGAATGAATCTATGTATGTTTGGTTGGATGGATGGATGGAAGGAAGGAAGGTTGAATTGATGGATGAATGAATCTATGTATGTTTGGTTGGTTGGTTGGATGGATGGATGGATGGATGGAGGGTTAAATTGATGGAAGAATGAATCTATGTATGTTTGGTTGGATGGATGGATGGAAGGAAGGAAGGTTGAATTGATGGATGAATGAATCTATGTATGTTTGGTTGGATGGATGGATGGAAGGAAGGAAGGTTGAATTGATGGATGAATGAATCTATGTATGTTTGGTTGGTTGGTTGGATGGATGGATGGATGGATGGATGGATGGATGGAGGGTTAAATTGATGGAAGAATGAATCTATGTATGCTTGGATGGATGGTTGGATGGGTAGTTGGATGGACTTTACTCCTGTTGATTCGGTGGTTTCATCCATGGGGTTCCTTTGCAACAATGCAGCCTTGATTTGGCCATGCCTTCTTCTGGTGTGGGGTTTTGGGGGGACTTTCTAGACCTTCCCCCACTTCTGGATTTTCCCAGAGCTTCCCCCGAGGGTGCTTATTGTTGGCTACTTTTTAGGGAAGTTGGGAAATGTACCTAATTCTGTCCTCTCCAGGTCGGGAGAGTGGTGGCGAGCCAAGGCCCTTTCGACAAGCAAAGTGGGCTACATTCCCAGCAATTATGTGGCCAGGATCAACTCCCTGGAGACGGAAGAGTAAGTTCTCGACGCTCAGCCTGTCCAAGGGAGGGATCTTCTTGGCAGAACACTTGATTTTAGATCTCCCCCTGATTTCAGCTCGGGACTGTAGAGGTCCATGGTGTTAAATGTTCATCTGCTTTGGTCCTTTTTGGGAGAGGCCCCTTTGCTCAGGAGAAGAAGACACCCAAATTGTGTAGCTAAAAGTCTGTGGAGAATCTCCGTCCTCCAGGTCATGGGTGTCCCAAAGGCGTTTTTCCAAGAGGCAAGGGGACTTTCTGGTTTCTTCTTTTGAAGACGTTTCTCTTCTCATCCAACAAGCTTCCTCAGCTCTGACTGGATGGTGGGGAAGGGCAGGATTTGTATTCCTTGCAAGACAGCTGGTCATTTGCATCCTTTTAGATTGGGATGAGTCCCCTTGGAATGGCTGTGGGAGTGGGAATGATTTCCACAGGAAAAAAAATTGTAGACTACGGGAACCATTAGCCCCAGTCAGGTGACCCTGAGGACATAGAGCAATCTCCAAGTGGCCTCGATGACCCACTAAAAGGATGCAAATGACCAGCTGTCTGCAAGGAGCATAAATCCTTCCCTTCCCCACCATCCGGTCAGAGCTGAAGACGCTTCGTGGATGAGAAGCAAGATGTCTTCCAAAGAAAAAAACAGAAAGTCCGGTTGTCTCCTGAAAAAAAGCACCTTTGGGTCATATCTTCTCTTGATTTCTAAGGTCAGAGTGCCAGTTCCCCCCCCCCCCGACTGCCTTCTTTTAATTGTAAAAATACAACCCTAACATAAGCAGCTTCTCAGCCTCCAGTCTCCATCGCTATATTACAATACAGGCAGGGGTGGGATTCAAATTTTTTAACAACCGCTTCTGTGGGCGTGGCTTAGTTGGTGGGTGTGGCTTGGTGGTCACGTGACTTGGTGGACGTGGCTTGGTGGGCATGTTATTGGCTGGGCGTGCCCAACTCAATATCACTCACATTGAGGCACGCATCTCCTCGCCTGGCCTCTCATGACTGTGGCAATGCTGCAACAGTCGTAAGTGTGAAAATGGTCATAAGTCACTTTTTCCGGTGCCATTGTAACTTCGAAGGGTCACTCCACACAAGCAAAGTGCCAGCAAAGGAGGGGGAAAACACTCCAGAGAAGTTCCAGAGACAGGAAGTCTAGTCCTGCCAAGAATGTAATAAGGGTTAACGGAGAGGCAGTTTCTGTAAGCAACACCAGAATGTTTCCTTCCTGCCTTCCTTACAGGATTAGCCCAGTGATTTCTTCTAACAACCGGTTCTCCCAACTGCTTAGAATGTTAACAACCGGTTCTAGTGAATAGGTGCGAACTGGTAGAATCCCACCCCTGAATACAGGGAGTTCTTGATATACAACCCTTCATTTTCATCACTGTTCAAAGTTATAACGGCAAAGTGGAAAAAAATGACTTATGACCATTTTTCACACTTACGTCGGTTGCAGCATCCCCATGGTTGGTCATGTGATCAAAATTCAAATGCTTGGCAACTGACTCACATTTATGACGGTTGCAATGTCCCGGGGGTTGCGTGATCCCCTTTTTGTGACCTTTTGGCAAGCTGAGTCCATGGGGGAAGCCAGATTCACTTAACAACCATGTTACTCACTTAATGACCGCAGTGACTGTTAACGAATGAAAGGTTGAGAAATGGGGCACAACTCACTCAACAATTATCTCGCTTAGCAACAGAAAGTTTGGGCTCGATTGTGGTCGTACGTCGATGACGATATGTAGAGTGTCAGGATTCCAGCATTTACCCCCATTTAAATCCTGAGCCAAACTTCCAAAACTTCCAAAGGATTTATTAGGAGTAAACATGCCGGCACTGCCTGGGTGTAGCCGACTCTGAGGCACATCATTCATTGTCACCCTTGACCCTGGTTTCCCCCACCCCCACCCCTCTGGGTGTATTGTAACTCATATTCTCCAATGGGACACCTCCATAGCCCAGAGTCATCAATCATGCTCTCCAGTTAGAGTTTTGCACGGCAGAAACTTTGGTCACCTGGTTACTATCTTTGAAAACATTTATGGAATGCGCTTTCGGTTTGCAAGCTGCTGCACTGCTCCCCCACCCTTTCTGTTGACAACTCTAAAAAGACCAAAGAAATATTTTATGAGTTGACATAGTGCAGTGGTGCCTAACCTTTTTGGGCTCCTGTGCCAAAAATTGTGTGTGTGCTTGCACACTTGCACTCGTGTGCCAGCACCCAGAAGCCAATGCATGCCCCCCCTTGCCCCCTATGCATGCACATGCAATCCCCACCTACCCACCCACCCCTGCTGCCTCCTTACCTGCACTGCGCCTCACAGCTGATTTTCGGCTGGTTTGAGGCCTTTTTCAGCCTCCCAAAGGCTTGAGGAAGGCTTCTGCAGGCTTTGCAGGCTGAAAACTAGCCCTGTTTTGTCACTTCCACTATTTTTGGAAAAACAGGAAGTGATGAAACGGGCCGAGTTTTTGGCCTGCAAAGCCTGCAGAAGCCTGCAGAAACCTTCCTCAAGCCTCTGGGAGGCCGAAAAAGGCCTCAAACTGGCCAAAAATCAGCTGTGAGGTGCATGCATGCACAGTGAGGTAAGTTTGCCTGCAGCTTGCGTGTCGGCACAAATGGCTCTGCATGCCACCTGTGGCACACGTGCCATAGGTTCGCCATCATGGACATCTTAAAAGTTTATCCAATGATTTTTTTGTTGTTGTTTCCTGCCAGGAGGAAAACTTGGGGAGGCAGAGCTTGAGAAAAAATTCTATGCAAGATTGGGTGTTAATTGTCCCTTCCTTGTCCACCTCAGGTGGTTCCTGACAGGCATGAGCCGGAAGGATGCCGAGCGTCACTTATTGGCTCCAGGAAATTTTATCGGTTCGTTCATGATCCGAGACAGTGAAACAAGCAAAGGTAGATGATTAAAGCAGTGGTGGGATTCAAATTTTTTTACTACTGGTTCTGTGGGCGTGGCTTGGTGGGCGTGGCATGGCATGGGTGGGTAGGTGTGGCTTGGTGGGCATGGTAGGGGGAGGATATTGCAAAATCCCCATTCCCACCCCACCCCACTGACCTGCTTTCCAGTTCCATTCTCCTATTCAGGGCAAATTACTACTATTATTATTATTATTATTATTATTATTATTATTATTATTATTATTGCTACTACTACTACTACATACATATCTTCTTCCATCTGACTATGTGTCCTCTGGTTACAAATACCTTGTGCAAGGTATTTGTAAGATATTTCCGGAAATACCAGACTCCTTTGGGAGTTGGGCGGCATATAAGTTTGATTAAATAAATAAATAAATAAATAAATAAGTGCCGAAACGGGCTTCCCTTGAGCCTCTGTCCACAATGCACTTCCCTTTTGAGAGGTAGATAAAAATAATTGACCTCACTTCTCGTTCCTCTTTCTCTCTGTCCTCGTTCCAGGGAGTTATTCCCTCTCCATCCGAGACTTCGATTCCCAAAACAAAATGGACGTGGTGAAACACTACAAGATTCGAACCCTGGATGACGGGGGCTTCTACATCTCCACCCGGAGCAACTTCAGGACTCTGCAGGAACTGGTCAGCCATTACAAAGGTGAGCCTGCAAATCTGGCAGCCACTGAGACATTTTCTACATGGGGCGGAAGGGAACATACGTGCATCAATACGTTTGTCAACTCGTAAAGCATTTCTGGCCTGCTCTTGAATTGCCATAGGCAGGAGGGGGAGAGAACTGATGGAGCAGCTCAGCTGCTATGACCAGAAGCACACCAGGTTACTAGAGCCAGCCAGAGAGGCGTGTTTTCTATAGCCTGCAAAAGTGCTTTGTTGGAGAATGTGATTTATGACACACCCTGGGAGGAATGGGGAAACAGGGTCATGGGTGGGCAGTAAATTACATAGGGCAGAGCCGACTGCACTTGGGAAAAGTGCTTACATTTTGTACCTAATAAATAATTGGATTTCTTTTGAAACTTGGCTCGAGGCTCATGAATTAATTAGGGCATCCGTTGGAACCCTGACACCATTGGCTCCAGGGTTAAAAATCAACCCTTTTTGACTGAGGAGGAACTGGGGTCAGAAGAGGGCAAGACGGCCTTTTTGCAAGGGTGTGGTGTGTGGGAATGGCCTTGGAAGACAGGAGGAAGAGCTGCAGACCAGGCAGCGATCAGATAAGGCAGGGGTCTCCAGAATGGGCCGCTTTAAGACTGGCGGACTTCAACTCCCAGAATTCCCTAGCCAGCACATCTTAAAGTCCGCCCCACCATCTTAAAGTGTATTAGCATGCTGGCTGAGGAATTCTGGGAATTGTTCCACAAGTCTTAAATGGCCAAGTTTGGAGACCCCTGAGGTAAGAGGTTGTTGCTGAGCCCATGGCAGGAAAGGGTGATGGCCAACATCTGAGAAAAGACCCTCCCTAGTTTCTTGGGGTGTAAAAGTGACAAGGCAAATTTTGTTCTCTCTTTTGTTCTCTCTCTCTCTCTCTCTCTCTCCCTCTCTCTCTCTTGCTCTCTTTTCTCTTTTTTCCTCTCCCACTTTCTCTCCTGTGTGTCTCTCGTTCTTTCTCTGTTCTCTTTCTCTGTTCTCTTTTTTCTCTTTCTCTTTTTCTTTTCCTCTCTTTCTCTCTCTTTCTCTGTTCCTCTCTCTCACTTTCTGTCTGTTTTTTATCTTCCTCTCTCTCCTCTCCCTCTCTCCCTCGCTCTCTTTTCTTTCTCTCCCATTTTCTCTCTCTCTGTGCCTCTCACTCTTCCTCTGTTCTTGTCTCTTTCTGTCTCACTTTCTGTGTTTTCCTCTTTACTCTTTCTCTCCCTTCTCTCTCTCTCTCTCTCTCTCTCCATCCCTTCCTCCCCCTCTCTTTCTCTTTCTCTCTCTCTCTCATTCTGGGTGTGCCCTTTGACTCGGCTATCTCCCAGTGAGCATCAGAATCCCCTAAGCCAGCATGTTAATAAATTTTAATGTGGGTGGATTTTAAGATTCACTGACGGGGAATTTGGGAGTTGAAGTCCACCCGTCTTAAAGTTGCCGAAGTTGAGAAACCCCCGTGGTCCTGCAATCTCCTCTCTTTCAGGGAAAGCCGATGGATTGTGTCAGAAGCTGACTCACCCCTGCGTGTTGCCGAAGCCCGAAAAACCCTGGGAGAAGGATGCCTGGGAAATCCCCAGGAGCTCCCTAAAACTGGAGAAGAAGTTGGGGGCCGGACAGTTTGGAGAAGTCTGGATGGGTAAGGTCATTGAAGGCCGGTGGTTGGATAAGACCCACCTTCTCAGCTAGGCAATTTTGAGTTTTGAATGTCTTCTTTTTGATTGCAAAGGCTACCCACTTAAAACCCCCACCACCATACCCAGGGGAGATCTTTCTCATTCATTCGTTCATTCATTCATTCATTCATTCATTCACTCACTCAACCAAACAATCAATTCAATTTACATGGCTACCCATCTCAAATGGAAGACCAAGGACGGTCCTTGGTGTCTGTCATGCCCCTGTTGGAATCTGATTCCTAAGGGGAGGTCGAACAGCTGACAGGGAGTGGGAGTGTGGCTCCGGTGGCTGTGGAGGAAACTGGGGAAGGGCACAGTCCGGCTGGGCATTCAGAGGAAGACCTAGGCCCACCCCTTCTTCATCCTAGGCCACGCAGGGAGGAATGGATAAGGGAGCAACGTGAGTTGCATGGCTCACGGGGGAGAAAAGGGCCCTGATTCCCTTCATTAGCTGCAGCTGGGAACACAGGATTTAAAAAGGCCGTTTGCGCACAGCACCTTGCTGGAAGCAAAGCATATATTATCTTTGTTTGTCAAGTCTTATCTGGGTTCTGGCGTCCTCCCAAATGTGTGTGTTTCGTCATCTTTTGAAGTTTGCAATTCCTTATCCTGCCCTGTCTTGTTAATTGCTGCAGCTGTAGTTTGTGTTGGTTTTTATTTATAATCTATATGTACTTTGGGTTCAGAATGAATTTCTTCCCTTTAAAAACTTGTCTTTGGGAGAGTTTTTTCTCCAGCTGATAACTGGATATTGGGGGCCAAGTTGGAGGAATTAAAGGGACTTTACCTACTGTTGTGACTTTGCTGCTTTTGTGCCACACCCCTTTGGGTCATCACAGTGTCTCTGAGCTTGGTTATTTTCTTGTAGACATTTCATGAAGAGGAGGAGAGGGGAGGAGGGGGAAGAGGAGGAGGAGGAGGACTGTGGGCTCCTTGGTGCGCTCTGAGCTATGTTATATTCTTGCAGATCTTTCATGACCCAACTAGGGAATGTCATCAGTGGTAGAAGGGAGTGGGGTTTGTGGAGAGGAGGAGGAGGATGGTGATGATTCCTCTGGGGTTCTTGGTGCTCTCTGAGCTTGGATGTTCACCCTCTCGTTCTGGGGGTCAGGTTAAGACCAGATTGCAAATCTGTCCTTTCAAACCAGAAGTCGGGAACTATGGCCCCTTTATAACTTGTGGACTTCAACTCCCAGAACTCCTGAGCCAGCATGGCAGCCTGGCTGGTTCTGGAATTCTGGGAGTTGTGGACTTTGACTCCCAGAATTACTGAGGCAGCCATGTTGGCTATGGCCCCTTTATGACTTATGGACTTCCATAAGTCATAAAGGGGCCGTAGCCGGCATGGCTGCCTCAGTAATTCTGGATGTCAAAGTCCACAAGTCATCAAAGGGACATAACCAGCATGGCTGCCTCAGGAATTCTGGGAGTTGAAGTCCAGAAGTCATGAAGGGGCCATCGTTCCCCACCTGTGTTCTAAAGCATGGCTTTCCCCTTCCACAGCCACCTATAACGCCCACACCAAAGTGGCTGTGAAGACTATGAAGCCGGGCAGCATGACAGTGAAGGCCTTCCTTGAAGAGGCCAACATCATGAAGACCCTGCAGCATGACAAGCTGGTCAGACTCCATGCGGTGGTGACCAAGGAAGAACCCATTTTCATCATCACCGAATTCATGGAGAAAGGTGAGAACAGTCACTAAATGAATGGTTGTAAGTTGAGGACTACCTGTAGAATTAGAATTAGGAAGGGAAGGGAATATAAAAGAATACAGAATAGAATAGAAAAGCATAATAGAATATAGAATAGAATAGAATAACATAATAGAATAGAGTAGAATAGAATATAGAATCGAATCGAATAGAATAACAGAAAAGAATAGAATAATATAACATAACATGAATATAACAGAATATAGAATAGAATATAAAATAGAATATAGAATAGAATATAAAATAGAATAATTGAATAGAATAGAATAGAATAGAATAGAATATAGAATAGAATAGAATAGAATAACAGAAAAGAATAGAATAACATAACATAACAACATGAATATAATAGAATATAGAATATAGAATAGAATATAGAATAGAATATAGAAGAATAGAATAGATTTCCTGAAGATGGCTTTTTTTTAATTACATTTATATGCCTCCCTTCTCTGAAGACTCAGGGCGGCTTACAATTTTTTGGGATGCAACCCAGTGTGCTCAGCAATAGCCTTCCTTCCATTGTATATGCCTGCTTATTACTAAGCGGCATTTTTACAAAGTCAGCTTATTGCCCCCAACAATCTTGGGTCCTCAATTTACCTACCCTGAGAGGATGGAAGGCTGAGTCAACCTTGAGCCTGGTGGGATCCAGCTGTCTACAGTAATTGTAGACAGCTGGATCTTAAGTGCAGGCATTTAGCAGCCTGAGCCACCAATACGAGGTGCAATGACAATAAGTAAACTAAACTAAAGAATATAGAATATAGAATAGGAATAGGAATAGAATAGAATAGAGAATAGAATAGAATAGAATAGAGAATAGAATAGAATAGAATAGAATAGAATAGAATAGATGGGATGGGATAAGATATTTTTATTGGCCAAGTGTGATGGGACACACAAGGAATTTGTCTCCAGTGCAGAAGCTCTCACTGTATATAAAAGATATAAGTGATAAATCATGATCGTAGTCATCATAAATACATTCATCATGAATCAACACTTAGTGATAGTCATAGGATACTCAATAAGCAATCAACATAAATCATACTAAGATACTAAATAAAACAATATAAATCATGAGAAACAAGGGGCAAAGTTATGGTCCTAAGAAGATAAGGAGATAGGTAATAAGAAAGATGAGAAGAAGAATAGTAAAACAGCCTTAGTAAATAGTTCAACGGCGTTGTGGGAATTAGTTGTTTAGCAGAGGGGTGGCATGGGAAGGGAAACTGTCCTTGTGGAAGGCAGGGAAAAAGAGACAGACATTTCCACTATTTCCAAGTTGGACACCCATTCCTGGGGAACCTTTCCTGACAGCCCCAGTAAGCTTAAACTCCTCGAAAAGAGAAATTTGGGTGGGGGGTGAGAAGGTCCCAGAGATGTCCTCCTTGCCTTAATGGGATCCCCTGTCTTTCCAGGCAGTTTGCTGGATTTCTTAAAAAGTGAGGAAGGCAGGAAACAGCCCTTCCCCAAGCTGATCGACTTCTCTGCCCAGGTGAGTGTTCGGAATAACGGAATAATAGACTTCGATGGGACCTTGAAGGTCATCTAATCCACCCCCCCCTGCTCAAGCAGGAGACCTTATGTCATTCAACGCAGGACCCCCCCCAACACCGATAATCAAGGCTCACTGCAGTATTTATTTATTTAATCAGAACATATCAAATTAATTTCCCTCCAGAAAATTATGGGAGGGACTCCTGCAGTCAAAAAAAAAATCATATTGATATATTTCAGCCCAGGAGGAGAAAAATCATACAATCACACATATGCAAAGGTAATAGAGGATGTAAGCATAGATGCAGGGGTGGGATTCAAATTTTTAACAACCAGTTCTGTGGGCGTGGCTTAGGTGGTGGGCGTGGCTTGGTAGTCATGTGACTGGGTGGAATGGCTTGGTGGTCATGTTATTGGCTGGGTGTGGCCAACTCAATATCACTCACATCGAGGCACGCATCTCCTCACCTGGCCTCTCATGACTGTGGGGATGTTGCAACAGTCATAAGTGTGAAAAACGGTCATAAGTCACTTTTTTCAGTGCCACTGTAACTTTGAATGGTCACTCCACACAAGCAAAGTACCAGCAAAGGAGGGGAAAAAAACTCCAGAGACATTCCTGAGACAGGAAGTCTAGTCTTGCCAAGAATGTAATAAGGGTTAACAGAGAGGCAGTTTCCGTAAGCAACACCAGAATGTTTCCTTCCTGCCTTCCTTACAGGATTAGCCCAGTGATTTCTTCTAACAGCTGGTTTTCCCAACTGCTTAGAAGGTTAACAACTGGTTCTAGCAAATCGGTGCAAACTGGTAGAATCCCACCCCTGCATAGATGACTGTGGATGACTAAAAATCTCTACAACGGATGGAAACTAGTCAATCGCTCCTTGTTCAGTTTCCATCCATTTTTTTTTTAAATTCACATTTATATGCCGCCCTTCTCCAGAGACTCAGGGTGGCTTACGATCTTTGGAGCACAATCCAATGTGCTCAGCAATAGCCTTCATTCTATTGTATATGCCTGCTTATTACTAGGGCATTGTTCCTTGTCTGGCCTTCGGGTCCTTGGGAGAATAGCTTGACCCCTTCCTCCTCTCTGGGGCAGCCCCTCAAATATTGGAAGGCTGCTCTCATGTCCCGCCTGGTCCTTCTCTTCCCTAGACTAGCCAGGCCCAGTTCCTGCAACCGTTCATTGTGTGTTTTAGCCTTCAATCCCCTCATCATCCTGGTTGCTCTTCTCTGCACTTTTTCTAGAGTCTCAACATCCTTTTTATAGTGTGGGGACCAAAACTGGATGCAGTACTCTAGGTGTGGCCTTACTAAGGCTTTATAGAGTGGTATTAGCACCTCCCTTGATCTGGATTGTATCCCTCTGTTGATGCAACTTAGGATTGCATTGGCTTTTTTGGCTGCTGCTGCACATGGCTGGCTCCTATTTAGCTGGTTGTCCACTAAGACTCCAAGATCCCCCTCCCAGTTCCTGCTGTTGAGCCTGGTTTCACCCAGTCTATATGTGTCCTTTGGGTTTTTCTTGCCTAAGTGTAGGACTTTCCTTATCTCCACTTCGAATTTCATTTTGTTAGATAGAGCCCAGTGTTCTAGTCTGTTGTCAAGATCCATCTGGATCTTCAGCCTATCTTCTTGGGTGTTGGCTGTTCCTGCCAGCTTAGTATCATCTGCAAATTTGGCAAATTTCCCCCTTTAATGGAGCTGTCCCTCGTGGTTGCAGGTGTCTGAAGGCATGGCGTTCATCGAGCAGCGGAACTACATCCATCGTGACCTCAGAGCTGCCAACATTTTGGTGTCGGCCCTCCTGGTGTGCAAGATTGCGGACTTCGGCCTGGCCCGAGTGATAGACGACAACGAATACACCGCACGGGAAGGTACAAAGCCAACACAACCCTAGTGTGCCTCTTTTACTTTTATGGAGAATGTGGATTAATTACACTTGAACACCAATTTATGCCTTAGTGAGGCCACGCTGAGAGTACCATATCCAGTTTTGGTCACCACAATATAGAAAGATGTTGAGGCTCTGGAAAGAGGGCAGAGAAGAGCAACCAGGATGATGAAGGGACTGGAGGCTAAAACATACGAAGAATGGTTGCAGGAACTGGGCCTGGCTAGTCTAGGGAAGAGAAGGACCATGAGAGTAGCCCAAAGTCACCCAGCCAGCCTTCATGCCTAAGAAGGGACTAGAACTCACCAACTCCTGGTGATTGGCCCAAAGACACCCAGCCAGCTTTCCTGCCTAAGGCGGGACTAGAACTCACCATCTCCTGCTGATTGGCCCAAAGACACCCAGCCGGCTTTCATGCCTAAGGCGGGTCTAGAACTCACCATCTCCTGCTGATTGGCCCAAAGACACCCAGCCGGCTTTCATGCCTAAGGCGGGACTAGAACTCACTGTCTCCTGTTGATTGGCCCAAAGACACCCAGCTGACTTTCATGCCTAAGGCGGGACTAGAACTCACCGACACCTGGTGATTGGCCCCAAGTCACCTAGTCCTAGCCGGCTTTCCTGCCTAAGACAGGGCTAGAACTCACCATCTCCTGGTGATTGGCCCAAAGTCACCCAGCTGCCTTTCATGCCTAAAGTGGAACTAGAACTCACTGTCTCCTAGTGATTGTCCCAAAGGCACCTAGTCCTAGCCAGCTTTCCTGCCTAAGCAGGACTAGAACTCACCGTCTTCCTGGTGATTGGCCCAAAGTCACCCAGCCGGCCTTCATGCCTAAGGCGGGATAAGAACTCACCGTCTCCTGCTTTCTCCTTGGTACCTTCACCATTAAACCAAACTGATAACATCATCTATTTCCACCTACCCTTTTCAGGCTAAATCTAACTATGTTGGTTTGGACTTTTTGGCAGGCGCCAAGTTCCCCATCAAGTGGACCGCTCCTGAAGCGATCAATTTTGGGTCCTTCACCATAAAGTCCGATGTGTGGTCCTTCGGGATCTTGCTGATGGAGATCATTACCTACGGGCAGACTCCGTATCCAGGTGTGTAGCCGAAAATGTTGCCTCCACCCACCCAGGAAACTCTTAAGATAGCAGTAGCATTTAGAAATAACCATCTGGGTCCTCATTTTACTGATCTTGGAAGGACAAAAGGCTGAGTCAACCTTGAGCCGGAGAGATTCGAACTGCCAAATAGCAGGCAGCCAGCAGTTGGCAGAAGTAGCCTGCAGGATGGCACTCTAACCACTGCGCCACTCGGGCTGAGGGAGGATAAAGAAGGAAGGAGGGAGGAAGAAAGGAGGGATGGAAGGAGGAGGCACGAAGGAGAATGGAGGGTGGATAAACAGAGGAAGAAAGGAAGGAGGGGAGGGAGAAGGGAAGGAGGGAAGGGAAGGAAGGAAGGAGGGAAGGAAGGAAGGAAAGGAAGGAAGGAAGGAAGGAAGGAAGGAGAATGGAGGGCAGATAAACAGAGGAAGAAAGGAAGGAGGGAAGGAGGAAGGAAGGAGGAAGGAAGGAAGGAGGGAAGGAGGAAGGAAGGAGGAAGGAAGGAAGGAGGAAGGAAGGAAGGAGGAGGAGGAAGGAAGAAGGGAATGGAGGGAGGAAAAGGAAGAAAGGAAGAGAGAAGGACGAAGTGATGAAGCGGAAGGGCGGGATAAAAAGGAAGGAAAGGAAGGAGGGAAGGAGGAAGGAAGGAGGAAGGAAGGAAGGAAGGAAATGTGAAAGGCAGGAAGGTAGCAATAGCACTTAGACTTATATCCTGCTTCACAGTGCGTCACAGCCGTCTCCAAGTGGTTTACAGAGCCAGCCTCTTGCCCCCAACAATCTGGGTCCCTCATTTTACCCACCTCGGAAGGACTGAAGGCTGAATCAGCCTTGAGCCTGGTGAGATTTGAACAGCTGATAGTCAGCCTGCAGTACAGCACTCTAACCACTGCGCCACAGAGGCTTAAAAAATGTAGCTCTGGAAAGGGTTAGGGTTGGGGGGGGGAGGAGGAGGAGGAGGGGGAGGCCTTTTTAACAAAGGTGTCCAACCTTGGTAACATTAAGATTTGTGGAGTTGTGGCTGGCTGGGGAATTCTGAGAGATGGAAGTCCACAAGTCTTAAAGTGACCAAGGTTGGATGCCCTTGTTTTTCAGCCTTCTCTCTCTAACATCTCTTGGTCCTTAAGACAATCCCGTCCTTCTTGGGAATTACTGTCACGGGCTAAGGAATTTGCAGGTGGAGTCAGGGCTAAGTCCCAGATCAAGTAATTTGGGGTTCAGCCTTCAGCAAAGAGAAGAGGATGTGTCTGGAGTCACTGGTGGATTTTTCAGGGCTGGCCTGCAGCTGTGGCCGTGGCTCAGTCTGGTTTTTAGAATGGAATAGAATAGAATAGAAATAGAAATAGAAATAGAAATAGAAACAGAAACAGAAACAGAAACAGAAACAGAAACAGAAACAGAAACAGAAACAAGAATAGAATAGAATAGAATAGAATAGAATAGAATAGAATAGAATTCTTTATTGGCCAAGTGTGATTGGACACACAAGGAATTTCTCTTGGTGCAAATGTTCTCAGTGGACATAAAAGAAAATATACATTCATCAAGAGTCAAGAATCATCAGGTGCAACACTTAATGATAGTCATAGGGTACAATAAGCAATCAAATCATACTAGGAAATAGTCCATATAAATCGTAAGGATACAAGCGACAAAGTTACAGTCATACAGTCACAAGTGGGAGGGGATGGGGGATAAGGAGTGGTGAGAAGATTCATAGTAATAGTAGTGCAGACTTTGTAAATAGTTGGACAGTGTTGAGGGAATTATTTGTTTAGCAGAGGGATGGCATTCAGGGAAAAACTGTCCTTGTGTTTAGTTGTTCTGGTGTGCAGTGCTCTATAGCGTCATTTTGAAGGGAAGGAGTTGAAACAGTTTATGTCCGGGATGTGAGGGGTCTGTAGATATTTTCACAGCCCTCTTTTTGACTCGTGCAGTAGACAGGTCCTGGATTGAAGGCAGGTTGGTAGCCATTGTTTGTTCTGCAGTCCTAATGACTCTCTGGAGTCTGTGTCTGCCCTGTTGGGTTGCAGAACCAAACGAGACAGTCATGGAGGTGCAAATGACAGCAAGAAGCAAGAAGACTAAAAAAAAAATACCCTTGATTATAACAATGCACATTTTGTCCCTCGGAGAGGAAGCAGGTGGCAAAACGCACCTTGCGACACAGTGTACAAAAGCTGGCCGTTGAGGTGTGATGCCACAACACACACATTTCCCCATTTTGCTAAATTTGCTATTGCACACACACCTTGCAATCCTCGCGTGCAACACGGAAGCCCCTCCAAAAATTGTTATCAATGTTTAAGGTTTCAAGAGGAAAAAAGGGGATTTGTGGGAGGGTCTTTTCACACACCAAGTGGACGGCACCCCAGAGTGTCGATGGATGCACATTATTGCAACATGCAACATATCCACAACAACACGCTAATGCTATGGGCCAATACTTCCGACCTTTGCAAGACGATGGTTGCCATATAAATATGGCTTACTACTTTAATAATGCTTGCTCTTCTCATTCTCATGGGCTTTTTCCCAAACATTTCTTGTGCTACGGTCCTCGAGTTATGACTGTAAAGGTGGGGAGGACTGCCCAAAATGGTCATACTCATTATGGTTGTAGAGGGAGGTTGATCATCAGGTTTAGAAGGGTGTGGGGCTTGCACAGAGTAGGAGGAGGAGGAGGATTGGAGTTCTCTGAGACTCGTTGCTTTCTGGCAGATGTTTCATAACCAAACTAGGGAACATCATCAGGGCTAGAAGGGAGGGGGGTATTGGAGTTGGAGAGGAGAAAGGGAGGAGGGGGAGGATTGTGGGATCCTTGGCTGCTTGCAGACATTTCATTGCAGGCACTGGTGATGCTACCTAGTACGGTCATGAAACATCTGCAAGAAAACAAGCCCAGCTCAGAGAGCACCAAAGACCCCACAGGCTTCCTCCTCCTCCTCCCCCCTCCCTGTAAACCCCCCTCCCTTCTAGCCCTGATGATGTTACCTAGTTGGGTCATGAAATCTGCAAGAAAACAACCCAGCTCAGAGACTATCAAGAACCCCACATGAACCCCACATGGCCATGCCAGCCTGACCATGCCAACAATTTTGCTGACTTTTGGACCCCTGAAAAGTCCCTGGGAGGGGGCACCCTTACCTGCAGGAATCTCCCTTTTCTCCTTTTCTTGATAGCTTCCGAGTTGGGTTTCACCTTCAGGATGTTCCCACCTCCATCTCTTTCTTTGTCTAATGCAGGGAGGACAAATTTGGACGTGATGCGCGCTCTGGAGCGTGGCTACAGGATGCCACGTCCCCAGAGCTGCCCGCAGGAGCTCTACGAGATCATGATGAGATGCTGGAAGCAGAAGCCAGAGGATCGCCCCACCTTTGAGTACATCCAGAGTATCCTGGAGGACTTTTTCACCGGCACGGAAAAGCAGTACCAACAACAGCCTTAGAAGTGCTGCGTTGGCCACACCGGGGTTCCCGGCGTGCTGCTGCACCGCGAGGCCCCCGAGGTGGAAGGCTTTTGCCGTGGAGAATCCGTGGGTTCCGTGGGAAGTGACTCTTTCCTGCGGACAAATGTGGCTGGTTTGTAAACCCAGTTGGATTAAGGGACTGAACTAAGCACTTTGCTCTTTGCTACAAACTAATCAGAACTGCGGTCAGCAGAAACCGCTTCAAAGCTGCAAGGCATTTTATCTTGGCGGCTGTTGTGATGCCACCACGTTCTGGTAGAAGTTCCTGGAGGGAGGGGTGTGAACAGAAAACGTGTGTCCCTACGAGAGAAGTTGTGTGTGATCAGGGAAAGAAACATCAAAGAGGAGGAGAAGGAGGGAAGGAAGGAAGGAGAAGGAAGGAAGGAAGGAAGGTAAAGAAGGAGGAAGGAAAGAAGCCATCAAGCATGAAAATTCAGGAGGAAGGAAGGAGATCAAGTCAGCAGCAAAGATGAAGAGGGAGAACGATGGAAGGAAGGAAGGGATCAAAGAGGAAGAGAAGGGAGGGGATTATTTCTCAGGCTAAGATCAAGCAGGGAGGGAAGCAGAGAGAGGATAGAGAGAAAGCCCTAATTTCTGTTTTCTAGCCAGTCACTACAGTTGTTAAGGGAGCATTGCCCCACTTTACGACCTTTCTTGGCACGGTTGTGACAGGAGGGAAGGAGAGAGAGAGGAAGAGAGAGAAAGCCCCTAATTTCTGTTGCTAAGCAAGACAGTTGTTAAGGGAGCATTCCACCTTTAACCTTTCTTGGCACGGTTGTTTAAGTGAATCAATTCAGTTAGTGACACATTCATTCAGTGCATCTGGCTTCCCCATTGACTGCTTCTCAGAAGGTTGCAAAAGGGGATCATTTGACCCCGGGACTCCGCAACCGTCATAAGTACGTGCCAGTTGCCAAGCCTCTGAATTTTGATCACGTGACCACAAGGAATGCTGCAACGGTCGTTACGTGTGAAAAACAGTCACAAGTCACTTTTTTCAGTGCCGTTACAAACAGTCACAAGTCACTTTTTTCAGTGCCGTTACAACTTTGAAGGAATGGTTGTACATCGAGGACTGCCTGTATATATATTTGATTCATGAGTGGCCTTAGAAAAGCTTCGCTAACTTATTTTTAATGCTAGTTTCTCATTAAAAGGACGACTAAACATGGAAGGAGTGTTCCTTGAAATACACCTGTATTTAACGAAGATTTGATTCACTGCTGAGATCCAAATTAGGATTATGAGACAATGGCTCATTTGAAATCATTGTAAGCTACAAATAATAATTATTCTAATAGAATGAAAAGATAACTATTTTCAATAAAAATTGAAATTCTGAAAAAAAAAAGGAAAGTGTTCTTGGCTTTTACTTGGAATTGATTATCATTGTTTTATCATTGTTTTGTACAAGATACAACAATGACCACTGTTGTATCTTATGATTTATGATGATTGTATTTTATGATTGTGATCATGTTTTATCACTTGTTGCTTGCATGTATACTGAGAGGTTATATGTCAGAGACAAATTCCTTGTGTGTCCAGTCATACTTGGCCAATAAATCATTCTATTCTATTTCATATTTTCTATTCTTTTGTATTTTCTAATCTGTTCTGTTCTATTCTATTTTATTCTATTTCATATTTTCTATTCTATTTCGTATTTTCTATTCTATTTATTTCATATTTTCTATTCTGTTCTATTGTATTTCGTATTTTTTATTCTAATTTTGTATTTTCTATTTTATTCTATTTCATATTTTCTGTTTTATTGTTTCATATTTTCTATTCTATTCTATTTCATATTTTCTATTTTATTCTATTTCGTATTTTCTATTCTATTTCATATTTTTTATTCTGTTCTATTCTATTTCATATTTTCTATTCTGTTCTATTCTATTTTGTATTTTCTATTCTATTTTGCATTTTCTATTCTATTTCATATTTTCTATTCTATTTCATATTTTCTATTCTATCCTATTACATATTTTCTATTCTATTTTGTATTTTCTATTTTATTCTATTTCCTATTTTCTATTCTGTTCTATTTCATATTTTCTATTCTATTTCATATTTTCTATTCTATATTTTCTGCTCTATTCTATTCTATTTTATTCTATCCATCTCATCCCATTCCATTCCATTCTTATTTAAGGTGTTACTGTTCTTAGCAACCGCATAGATATATTTTCTCCATTAAACTCTGTCTCTATTCTAAGCTGGCTATTTGGAACTATCTAGCTCAAATGTCTACATGTGAAGCACATCCACAGTTATTACAAACACATGAGTGGCTTCAGGGAGGTCGGCAGAGATCACACATGATGCTAAAGCATAGTTTGTATAAGTTTTGTTATAATTTTTTTTGAACACTTAAACCCCATACATCAAGCCACAAACTTTGGTTTAGATTTACAGGTAATCCTCAGCTTACATCGACAACTGAGTCCAAAATGTCTTTTGCTAAGCAAGACCGTTGTGAGTTTCCCCCCCATTTTACAACCTTGCCGTAGTTGTTAAGTGAATCATTGCAAGTTGTTAAGTTAGTAACATGGATGTAAAGTGAATCTGGATTATCTCTTGACTTTGCTTGTCAAAAGGTCACAAAAAGGGATCACGTGTGATCCTGGGACTCTGCAACCGCCATCAGTACATGCCAGTTGCCAAGCATCTAAATCATGTGACCATGGGGATGCTACAACAGTTGTGAGAAAAACTTTTTTCAATGCCGTTGCAACTTTGAACAGTCACTAAACGAATGGTTGTAAATCAAGGAATATCTGTATCAACAACTCCTCAGATGTTATATTATTTTTTCCTAAGGATTGATTTCTAATGATTTGTTGATACAGGTATACCTGAAGATGGATTAAGTTTTTGTTTGGAGCTTTACCTACATCCTCTTGCAAACTATGGAAATTGCCTCCTGAAAAAACACCTTTGGGACAACCATAATCTGGGTGACTGAGAATCTCTACAGACTTTTAGGTATACAATTTGGGATGAACACCTGTTGAATGGTGTGGGAGTAGGAATGGATTTCCAGAGGGAAAAAATGCAGACTACAGGAACCATTAGCACCACTCAGGTGGCCCTGAGGACACATACAAACCTCAAGGTGGCCTCAACTGCTCTCTAAAAGAATGCAAATGTCCAGCTGTCTTGCAAGGAGAATAAATCCTTCCCTTCCCCACTATCCTGTCAGAACTGAAGAAGCTTTTTGGATGAGAAGCAAAACATCTTCAAAAGAAACAAACAAGGAAGTCCAGTTGCCTCCTGAAAAAGCACCTTTGGGACTGTTGGAAGGACTGAGAAACATTACAGATTTTTATGGAAGTTTTCAGACTTCGTTTTTTTTCTTTAATAACTCCTTATTTTCCATGACAACCATTTTTTCCCCTCCTCCCTTATTTTTTAGTTCTTTTAAGAGAAAACAGCTCATCCCATTTTGCCTAGGGAGAAAATCTTCAAAGGATTGATGTGCATCTATCTATGAAATGCTAAACCATAAATCTTGAAATTAAAAAACGTCAGTGGGAAAGGTGTCTTGAGTTCACATATTACATTAACCCATAATCTGGATTGATCTGGGCATAGTGGACCAGGTCTGCTCTCACCACTGTAAGTTTGTTTAATGGCCATTCAAAGTTTCGACAACACTTTAAAAAGTGACTTATGGCCATTTTTCACATGGCCATTGCAACATCCCCATAATCAGGCGATCAGAATTCAGAGGCTTGGCAACTGGCATGTACTTATGACAGTTGCAATGTCCTGGGGTCATGTGATCCGTCATTTGTAACCTTCCCTCCGGTTTCTGACAATAAGAGAAGCCATGTTCACTTAATGACCATATGATTCATTTGGCAAAAAGGTCATAACATGGGGCAAAATGCACTAAACAATTGATAAGCCATAGAGGCCAAGTTTGTACAACATACTAAATCTGGGGTCTCCAACCTTGGCAATTTTAAGACCTGTGGGACTTCAACTTGCAGAATCAGCTCACATAACGACCAGTGTTTGCTTAATGACTGCAGCAGTCACTTAAAGTCGTTTAATTTTTAAAAAGGGCACTGGGAATCTAAAATGGGCATGGAATAATGCATCTGAACTGGAGAAGATGACCTTTAAAAGCCTGATTCTGATTATTTGTGCCTTTTAAGCCAATGTTGGCTCTTCACACAAACAAATTGTCTCCTTTTAACTCCTGTAAAAAAACCTCTTGGGGCATGCCTACACTGCCCTTAAAAAAGATGGCGCCCGCGCTCAACATCCATGCTATCCCTGCTATCCTGCCCGCGATAAACATGGCGCCGCCTCGTCCACCCGGAACTCGCCCGCACCAAAGATGGCGGAAAGAGCCCCACTCCGCCATCAGCCAAGATGGTGACAAGGCCAAAGGCAGAAAAGGCCCAACGCTTCCGTTTCCCAATCTTTCCCCGTCGCTTCGGCGAGGGCTGCAAATGCTAGCCCGGACTTTCCCCGGGCGTGGTGAGGACGAGGGTGCGTCCGAAAACCAGGCCGGGTCGGGCTGGGCCTTCCAACCCAGCCAAGGCCGCCGTCTCCATGGCGACCGGCGGCCTCGGCCAATGGCAAGCCACTTCCGGTGACGTCGGCGCCGACACGTGGATCCAAGATGGCGGCCCCGGGGGCGCTGGTGAGTGGGGCGCCGGCGCTGGGGCCCTGCGGGAGAGGTCGGGGGAGGGACGGGGGTCTCGGGGGGGTGGGTCTCGGGGGCGGCCGGGCCCCTCGGAGCGGGGCGAGGAGGAACCTTGAAGGGGAGGGGCATCTCCCCCCGCGACCTCCCCCCAAATTCCTTCCCTTCCGAAGCCAAGAGGGTCGCCTCAGGGGGGTCGCCTGAGGGGGGTAAACCGCCCCCCCCCGTGACAAGCCCCCCCCAAATGTCCCCTGAGGGGGCTCTTGGGGGTCTTTTAAGACACGGGGGAGCTGAACTCTTTCGACGGGCTCCCTTCTGACGGTCCAGATGGCAGGATGGATGGATGGATTGATGGGCCATCAAGTCACAGTTGATTCTTGGTGACCCATATATAGATTGTTCTCCAGGATGACCTGCCTCCAACTTGATCCTTCAGGTCTTCCAGTGGTGCCAAGGTGGTGCCACTTCCTCTTCTTCTCTTCCCTTCCACTTTTCCAAACATGATGGACTTCTCAAAGGAACTTGGTCCTGACATGGATTGATTGATGTGCCATCAAGTTAGTGTCACCTTTTAAGAACCATATGGATTGATCTTCTCTGAGGTGAACCATGCCCAAGCAGGTCCTTCAGGTCTCAAAATGGTACCCCACCACCACCTCATTCTCTTATATACTCTTACTCTTAATGATGTACCATCAAGTCACAGTTGATTCTTGGTGACCCATGTATAGATTTTTCTCCAGGATGATCTGCCTCCAACCTGGTCCTTCAGGTCTTCCAATGATGCCTTCACCAACACTGTAATTGAGTCCACCTCCTTGTGGATGGTCATCTTCTCCTCTTCCCTTCCCCTTTTCCAAACATGATGCACTTCTGAAAGGAACTTGGTCCTGACATGGATTGATTGATGTACTGTCAATCAGTGTCACCTTTTAGGAACCATATGGATTGATCCATAGGTGAACTGTCCCCAAGCCGGTCCTTCAGGTCTCAAAATGGTATCTTCCCCCCATCACTTCATCATCTTATACTGTTACTCTTAATGATGTACCATCAAGTATGAAGTTATAGTTGACTCTTGGTGACCCATATATAGATTTTTCTCCAGGATGATCTGCCTCCAACTTGGTCCTTCAGATCTTCCAATGGTGCCTCCACCTCCTTGCAGATGGTCATCTTCTCCTCTTTCCTTCCCCTTTTCCAAACATTATGGACTTCTCAAAGGAACTTGGTCCTGACATGGATTGATTGATATACCATCAAGTCAGTGTCACCTTTTAGGAACCATATGGATTGATTTTCTCTAAGGTAAATTGTGTCCAACCAGGTCCTTCAGGTCTCCAAATTGTATCTTCTCCCCATCATCATCTTATGTACTGTTACACTTGATGATGTGCCATCAAGTATGAAGTCATAGTTGACTTTTGGTGACCACCTAGATAAGATTTTCTCCGGATGATCTGCCTCCAGCCTGGTCCTTCAGGTCTTCCAGTGGTGCCCTTACCACCACTGTAACTGAGACCATCCACCTTGGTCTTCCTCTTCTTCTTTTCCCTTCCACTTTTCCCAGCGTTGTGGGCCTCTCAAAGAAACTTGGTCTTGACATTGCAATCAAGTCACTCTTCTCTTAGCAACCATATGTCAACTCATAAAACATTTTGTATACATGTTTTATAGTTGACAACAGAAAGAAGGGGTGGAGTTTCAAAGAGCAGGCAGCAGTGTGGAACCGAAAGTACACTCCATTCATATTTTCTTCAAAGACTGATTAGATGACTGAAGCATCTGCCACACAAAAATCTAATTGGAGAGCATGATTGATGACTCTTGGCTATGGATGTTTTTCATTGGATGATACAACCAGAGGGGTGGGGGGGAAAGCAGGATCAGGTTAATGCCGGACGTAGAATGTTAACTTCAAATAAATCCTTTTTAGTTTTGGGAGTGTGGCTCGAGGCTCATGATTTAATTGGAGTAACTGCGGAATCCTGACACCATATGGATTGATCTTCTCTATGATGATCTGTCCCCAACCAGGTCCTTCAGATCTTCTAATGGTGCCCTTACCACCAAGGGGTCAATCTACCTTGATCATCCTCTTCTTCTCTTTCCTTCCACCTTTCTCCAACATTATGGACTTCTCAAAGCAACTCGATCTTGACATTGCCATCAAGTCACTCTTGGCAACCATATGGATTGACCTCCAAGATGATCTGTACCCAACCTGATCCTTCAGGTCTCCTAATGACTCCCTCACCTGCATTGCATGCTCTTATATACTGTCACTCTTGATGATGTGCCATCAAGTATGAAGTCATAGTCAACTCTTGGTGGCCACATAGATTTTTTTCCCGAAGTGAAAGTTTACTGTCACCAACTGGTCCTTCAGATCTTTGAATGGTGCCCCCACCACATCAGTCCATCCAGTTGCTGCTGGTCAGCCTCTCCTCTTTCCTACTGCCTTTCTCACTCTTATAGACTTCTCAAAGGAACTTGGTCTTGATACTGATTGATTATGTGCCACTATGAGTCAGTGTCATCTCTTCGCAACTATATGGATCAATATTCATATCGCCTTTTCCAGAGAGAAGGGTTTTCATATGGATCCATTATTTTTCCACTGTTGACTCTTAGTGGCCACATAGGTCAGGTGTGGACAACCTTAAACACTCAAAAGAGCCACAAAGGTCCTAACCGGAGGCCCCCTCCATTTTGTTCTGGAGCCAACCAGAAGTCTGCTTCCCCCACCATAGAGTCATCTCCTAGTGCAGTGTCCTTTTTCCTCTGCCGACTAGAATTCCGCTTCCCGCACCATAGAGTCTCCTCCTAGTGAGGCATCCTTTTTCCTCTACCTGTCCTAACCGAAAGCCCTATCAATTGTGGAGCCGACCAGAAAAGCCGCCCCTTGCCATAGAGTCTCTCCTGGCACACCGTGCTTTTCCTCCCCATCCCCCTTAACCAGAAGCTCCTCTCAAAATTGTGGTTCAGTGACAGGGAGCCACAGCAGAGGGATAAAAGAGCCACATGCAGCTCCAGAGCCGCGGGTTGCCGACAAAGTTAGATCTTCTCAAAGACACATTCTCCAAGACAGTCCATTTTCAGCCTGGTCCTTTTGGTCTTCCAACAGGGCCATTGTAATGGAGTTCTCCACCTTGCTGCTGGTCACCCTCTCCTTCCTTCCTTCCTTCCTTCCTTCCATCTTTCCCAACATTGTAGAGTTCTCCAGAGAGCAGGGTCTTTCTTCTGCTTGATTCTTCTCTTTCCTTTCACTTTCCCCAACATTATGGGCTTCTCCAGAGACTGAAGCCTTCTGAAACTTCACATGGGTAGAGCAAACAAATGATTTCCTTCTTAAAGAATTAACATTGTTAAAATAGGTTATTTTTGATGTATGTTTCCAGTAATCTGTGATGGTGTTGTTATGGTTACCTATCAGCATATACCTTGGATTCCTCCTGCTACATTGTTTACGTTACCTGTTTGAAAGTTCATTTTCATACTGTCAGCACTAAATTTTATTCTCTTTTAAACTGTCGTACTTTTTAGTGCTTTTAAGGGAGTTGACTGATTGGGATTCCCTGGACTTCCTTCTTATAAATTGCTCTTATCCAAAAGCGGCTCATTATTACATTGGTTCCCCCATCCCTTATTGTTACAAATTTATTGTGACTATTTTAAGGTGTTCTTTTCTGACTTTTAAGTCTGTGGTGGATAAAAATGTGTGAGGAACTTTCGGCAGTGTCCTGTTAAAATAATTGGATTTCAGAAAGATTACCTGTACTTAAACAGCAGTGGCTTTTTATATGAAGGGTGTGTGATAACCCTCACCCACTTCAAGTCGTAAGTACTCAAACTATCCAGATTCAGTTTGAATAAAGTCATATGATCCTTCAACTGGGATGGACAGTCTTTAGGAGTTGGTAAGGGAAGAAAGCTTCTCATTTTTCCTCTCCTCAAAGTCCCAGAGGATGTGGTGGAGACAGGATAGAAAAAGTGGTTTTAAAAAAAGATGATTTTTGAACATTTTGGTGGCATGGGAAAGCTACATCCTGCCACAGATTGTTCAGTGCAGTTTGGAGCTTCCCAGTTGGAATGAAAAATTCTATGGGAACAGGAGTAAAGAAGTACGGATCAAAGATGTGGAAGTTTTCTAAAATCAAATCACCCAAGTTTATTTTATGAAGAGTTCTGGTCTGGAGAATCACAAGCTAATGATCTGTTCCTGGAAGCAAGCTTATACATCAATTTCTATATTAAATTGCTTAGCTCAACCTTTGAATTGGTTCTTCATGGATGGAAGGAAAAACTACAGGTAGTCCTTGATTTACAACCGTTTGTTTAGTGGTTACAAAGTTACAATGGCACTGAAAAAAATAGAATAACAGAGTTGGAAGGGACCTTGGAGGTCTTCTAGTCCAACCCCCTGCTTAGGCAGGAAACCCTACACCACTTCAGACAAATGGTTGTCTAATCTCTTCTTATAAACTTCCAGTGTTGGAGCATTTACAACTTCTGGAGGCAAGTTGTTCCACTGCTTAATTGTTCTCCCTGTCAGGAAATTCCTCCTTACTACTAAGTTGCTTCTCTCCTTGAATTAGTTTCCATCCGTTACTTCTTGTCCTGCCTTCAGGGGCTTTAGAGAATAGCTTGACCCCTTCCTCCTCTCTGGGGCAGCCCCTCAAATATTGGAAGATGCTCTCCTGTCTCCCCTGGTCCTTCTCTTCCCTAGACTAGCCAGGCCCAGTTCCTGCAACCGTTCTTCGTATGTTTTATCCTCCATCCCCTTAATCCTCTTTCACGTTCTTCTCTGCACTCTTTCCAGAGTCTCAACATCTTTTTTGGGTAAACGTGGCGACCAAAACTGGATGCAGTGATGACCAATTTTTCACACGACCCCTGGTTTTCATCATCCCCCTGGTCACATGGTCGAAATTCAGCCGCTTGGCAGCTGTCTCATATTCATGACGGTCCCAGTGTCCCTGAGTCACGCGTTCACCTTTTGCAACCTTCTGAAAGCCAAGTCGATGGGGAAGCCGGATTCCCTTAATCACAGTGTTACTCACTTAACAAGTGCAGGGATTCACTTAACAAACGTGTTACTAATTTAACAACCCGCAGCATTTCACTTATCAGCTGGCAAGGTCGTACAATGGGGCAAATCTCACTTGACGATTGTCTTGCTTAGCAAATGGAAATTTTGGGGTCGTAGTCACAGGTAGTAACTTGCGTTCTTCTGGGGTCTGCACTGGTTTTACTCCTAAGTAGGCAGTTCCAGTTTGAGCGGGAGGAGCAAACAAAGACAGTAATAACTCCCAGGTGGTTTATTATCAGGTTGGGTTGAGGTATCAACAGTAGCCCAATGAGGCAGGTAGTCCTCAAGTTACGGCCATAATTGAGCCCCAAATTTATATTGCTGAGTGAAACATTTGTTAAGTGGAGTTGGTCCCGTTTTAGGACTTCTCTTAGCACAGTTGTTAAGCGAATCATTGGATTTGTTACATCAGTCACACGGTTGTTAAGTGAAACTCTTTCCCCCATTGACTTTACTGGTCAGAAGGTTGCAAAAACGAATCACAGGACCCCGAGACGCTGCATCCATCATAAGTATGAAGCACTTGCCAAGCATCCAGATTTTGATCATGGGGATGCTGCAGTGGTTGTAAGCGTGAAAAAGGGTCGTTAAGTCAGCTCTTTCAATGCCGTTGCGACTTCGAATGGTCACTAAGTGAACTGTTGTAAGCTGTGGACTACCTGTCCAGACTCAACACCCCAGGTCGAGCCGGGGATGCTGTCGAAACCGTGATCCCAGTGCCTTGCGACATCTCCAAGCCAGCTCCGTCAATCCCTGCGAGACACGTTGTTTTTCAGAGATTGTTCTGGCCAGGATGCAGATCCACGATTTGCGGGGCGATCTGCCTGATCTCCTGCTAAGGAGTGCCAGGAAAGGAAGGGTGTCATTATCTACCACAACGGGTTTCCCTCGTTGCAATCCTTCCTGGATCAGGAAGTGTGACTCATGCCCTTGTCCGCTTGCCATGTCATCCGTCACGGCCTGTCACTCTGCACGGGTCACCCTCTGTAGACGTGTCAGAAGCTTTCTATCTCTCATGTGCCCTCTGCTTCCAGCCATGTAGTCTGTAGTGAGTCTCTGTCATGCAGGCCATGGTGGTCCCAAAAGTGCTTTTTTATTTTTTATTTTTCCTTTTCAGGAGACAACTGCTTTCCCTAGGGGTACCGGATGGTCTAAGCCAGCCTTCCCCAAATTTTCTGGGCTGGTGGCCTGGCACGGGGGGGTGGAAACTGGGGATGGTTTTGTGGGGGGGAGGGCAGGCCTATAGCTCACCTGAGTTGGGTGTGTGCGCGTGCGTGTAACAGCCCAGTGCTCATGTGACCCAGTTGCGAAAGGGCCACAGTGTGGAAATGGGCCACAGCCCACAGGTTTATTTGTTTGTTTGTTTGTTTGTTTGTTTGTTTGTTCATTCATTCATTCATTCATTCATTCATTCATTCATTTATTTGCCAAGCAAGAATTAGATAACAGGTATTAGCATGGTTATGAATACATGAAATGGATATTGAATTTTCATCGCCCAGTGTGCTCCCACAGGCAGGGCCTCCTTGGGGTGCCGTCAGCCAAACAGTGTTGGCTGGCGGTCCCTAGGGGTAGGGCCTTCTCTGTGGGTGCACCCACCTTGTGGAACCAGCTTCCACTGGAGCTCCATTTGGCCCCCGACCTCCACTCCTTCCGCCGCGGCCTGAAGACTTGGTTATTTGAACAAGCCGGCCTGGACTAAGAGGGGGTGGGGTTGGGTTATTTTTAAACGTTTGTTCTGGTTTTAGATAATTTATTTGGTCATATTGGTTTAATAATTTTTTAACTTTTTAAAAATTTGTTATTGTATGTTTTTTATGATGTGAGCTGCCCTGAGTCCCCAGGGAGATAGGGTGGCATATAAGAACAAACAAACAAACAAACAGACAAATAAATAAATAAGAATAAAAAAGAGTCAATAGGACAGGGACGGTAGGCACGTTGGGCTTATGCACCCCCTACAGACCTCTTAGGAAAGGGGTGAGGTCAATAGTAGACAGTCTTAGATTAAAGTTTTTGGGGTTTGGGGAAGAAACCACAGAGTCAGGCAGAGTATTCCAGACATTGACCATTCTGTTGCTGAAGTCGTATTTCCTGCAATCAAGTTTGGTGCAGTTAACCTTGACTTTGTATCTATTGTGTGCCCCTGGTCTAAGCAATCTCCTTGGTGTTTTTAGAAAATTAATACCGTTGTATTGAGGAAGAGAAATGCTTGTTTTTGGAAATGCTGAAGAATCCTTCGTATTATTCAGGAGGAAATTGAGGCTAGAAAGAGATTTTGGATCCTTCTAACCGCCTGCCTTGGCTTCACTTGGTTTCTCAACCTGAGCAACCTTTGAGCTGCGTGGACTTCAAGTCCCAGAATTCCCCAGCCCGCACAGGTAAAAGTCGCTCAGGGTGAGAAACACTTATCTCTCCGTAGATTCTCAGTCATCCAGGTTGTCCCAAAGGTGCTGTCAGAGTTGACAGGTGCTTTTGTTTCCAAGAGGCAACAGGACTTTCTGGTCATCCAAGAGGCTTCAGCTCTGAGTGGATGTTGGGGAATGGAAGAATTTATGCTCCTTGCAGACAGCTGGTCATTTGCATCCTTTTAGAGGGTAGTTGAAGCCACTTGGAGGTTTGTCTGTGTCCTCAGGCTCACCTGAGTGGTACAAATGGGTGTGGAGCCTTCTTGGCTGCAGGATGTTTTCTGCCCTGTGTCCCTTCACTGTTCCATTCCCCACCATCCACTCAGAGCCTTCTTGGAACTGCTGAAAGGACTGTGTTGTAGACAGGAGTTAGCTGATGTTGTATCCCTCCCAGGGGCTGTTCAATTTGGACCTAGATGGCCTCGTTGACACCTCTTCCAAACCATTGGGGTCATGAGTTGAGGTCTCCCTGCCATAAATCATCCTGCCAACAGTAAACCTCAATCTGATCTCTGCAAAAGGGCCTTTCAAATAAGAGAGTGTGGTATGCAGGTTTGTTCCCTGAAAATGTAAGACCAGAGATCTCCAACAACTTGGAATTTCCAGCCAGAGTTTTCCCAATTCTCCATAGCCAGATTTTTTTTTTTTTATAAAAGTTTTATTTTTCCAAAAACACAAACATAACAAACAAACATACAACACATAAATCCATATCAATTTCAAGTATGTCGGTCGGTCAAAAATCACAGTGCCTACCCCTCATTATTCATACTCAATATTACAAAAGGAAAGCTATAATCCTTATTATTAATCCTTTGTCATATTATAATCTCTATATTATTTCAACAGTTCTATCTATCTTTATATTCCCAAAAATACATTACCAAACTTTTTTGTCTAACCATTGATAAAACATATTCCATATCTTATAAAACTGCTTTTCTTCTTGATCCCTAATTTCAAATGTTAATCTACTCATTTCGCACAATCCAAAATCTTCTTAATCACTTCCTCCTCGTAGGTGTCTTATCATTTCTCCAGTTTTTAGCAAATACAATTCTAGCGGCTGTCAGTACATTAACAATCAGATATTTCAAATCTTTGTTAAATGTCTCTGGGACAATTCCCAACAGGAATATCTCAGGTTTCAAGTCTATATGTTGTTGTATCATTTTTCCAGCCACATGTGGATTTTAGTCCAGTATCTTTTAGCATCAACGCAAGTCCACCACATGTGGTAGTAGGAGCCAGGTATCTGGTGACATTTCCAACACTTATCCGATTTATCCTTGAACATTCTTGCAATCCTTCGGGATAGGTGCCACCTGTAAAACATCTTATACAAATTTTCTTTATATGCAGTTGACATTGTCATTTTATAATTCTGATCCCACAGTGTTTGCCATCTCTAAATCTATCCCATAACCAAAATTTTTCCCCAAGCAATCATTGTTTCCTTTAACCTGCTCCTCTTCCATTCTAACTTCTAATAAATAACCGTAAAGTTTTTAATCATTTTTTCGTTCGTGCCCATCAAAATTTTATCTAATTCAGTTTGCTTTTTATAAATCCTTCATTCTTAACATCCTCATCATATCTAGATTGTACTTGCAAATATGAAAACCAATTCATTTTTATACCTTGTTCTTGTAGTGTTTGCATCGATTTGAGTTCACCCTTTTCATTTAAAATCTCTTCATATCTAACTGTTTGTTCCTTCTTGTATATTATTGCATATGAGAAAGCTTCAATAGTAGATACCCATAATGGAATTTGTATATAATGTTGTTTTCTGGTTTTTTCCCAGTTTAAAAACAAAGCTTCTCGAACATAGTGTCTTCTAAAATATCCTTGTTTTTTAGTTCCCTTATACCAAGGGAACCAAGTTGCCAAGTTTGGGGAACCCTGTGTAAGACGCTTTCTCCTGGGTGCCCCGCTATTTATTTTTTGTTTTGTGTTATACTGAACCCACAAACATCTATGGAGCTTCTCCGTCCTCCAGGTCCTGGTTGTCCAAAAGGTGCTTTTTCAAGAGGCACCTGGACTTTCTGGTTTTTTTTTTCCTTTGAAGACGTTTCGCTTCTCATCCAAGAGAGAAAAAAAACCAAAAAGCATTTTGGGATGGTAGATGGTGTGGAATATATTTATAGATAACGTTTTGTAGAGCGGGTTTGCAAAAGTCCCTGCCTTGCACGATGAGTAGTGGCACCAACCTAGATATTAATATACTTTATTTTATTCAGTTCTTGTTCTATTCTTATTGGGATGGGTCCTTGGTGCTCCCTGAGCTTGCTTGTTGTCTTGCAGAAGTTTCATTGCTAGCCCTGATGGTGTTCCCTAGTTTCCTTGCAGACGTTTCATGACCCAAACTAGGGAACATCATCAGGGCTAGAAGGGAGGGGGGGGTTGCAGAGAGGAGGCAGAGGAGAGCTGTGGGGTCCTTGATGCTCTCTGAGTTTGGTTGTTTTCTTGTTGCAGCACTGATGATGTTCCCTAGTTTGGTGATGAAACGTTTGCAAGAAAACAACCAAGCTCACAGAGCACTCCCTCAGTCCTCCTCCTCCTCCTCCTCCTCCTCCTCCTCCTCCTCCTCCTCCTCCCTTCTTTCTTTCCTCTACCCCACTCCCTTCTAGCACTGATGATGTTCCCTAGTTGGCTCATGAAATGTCTGCAAAAAAACCAAGCAAACTCCCTCAGGCATTCTCCTCCCCCTCTTCCCCTTTCCTTCCTTCCTTCCTTCCTTCCTTCCTTCCTTCCTTCCTTCCTTCCTACCTACCTACCTACCTACCTACCTACCTACCTTTCCTTCCCCCCACTCCTTCTAGCACTGATGAAGTTACCTAGTTGGCTCATGAAACATCTGCAGAAAAAAGAGCAAGCTCAGAGAGGCCCGGGACTCCTCCTGTCGACCCTGAGCAACAAAGATTCTCTTTCATTAAATCTTATTGTGTATTCATGAAATCCATGTATTTTAAAATGTAACCTGTAACTGATATAGAAACTCATACCTTACAAAATCGACTGCGTATTTCCATCATACGTGTCCCCTGAGTATCATGTGCTCCTCCGATACAATTTTATCACCGTTACCCATGCGCCTTCTGCCGTACGTTAAATTAAAAATAAAAAATAAACCGGACGTTCCTTCTTGAGACTCTCTTCCCAGTATTCTGAACCGGAGGTCACCCGGGTGACAGGGGTCTCGTTTTTGTCTTGGCAGAGACTTGCGTGCCCATTCTTCCTCTTGTGGCATGGGGTGAGCTGCTTCTACGTCCCAGGAGTGGCTCCCATCAATTTTCACCGGAATGCTCCTGTAGAAATCAAGGTAAGATGGCCCGGAGTTTCATGCCCTCCAGAATTTGACCCAGTTTAGGATCCTGGCCAGGTCTGATCATGCTACTTTGTCATCACCCCAAGAGAAGGAAGGGAAGGGAAGGGAAGGGAAGGAAGGGAAGGAAGGGAAGGGAAGGGAAGGGAAGGGAAGGAAGGAAGAAGGAAGGAAGGAAGGAAGGAAGGAAGGAAGGAAGGAAGGAAGGAGGGAGGAGGGAGGGGAGGAGGGGAGGAAGGAAGGAAGGGAAGGGAAGGGAAGGAAGGAACCCTCTCCGCAGAGGGTTGCAGTTCTTAAAATGCCCGTGCTAGTGTGTGTAGAAACTGGAAAATACTGGTAGTAACTCTCCCAAATAGATCCACGCAAAGACCTCACAGGGGTGGGATGTCCTGTTGCATGCAGAGGTGTTACATTCCAGCTAGTTTTAATCAATCCAAATAGAATTGGAAGGGACCTTGGAGGTCTTCTAGTCCAGCCCCCTGGCCGGCCGGCTGTGAGCACAGCTGGGTGGCTACGTGTTGGGAGTTGCATTCTAGGGATCACACGTACAAAAGGGGGGGGCCTTTCCTGGGGTGGGAGACTAGAAGACCTCCAAGGTCCTTTCCAAATCTGTTTCCTGTTCTCCAAAGCACCAGAGGGCAGGACAAGAAACAACAGATGGAAACTCATCATGGAGAGAGGAGCAACTTGGAATGAAGGAGAAACTTCCCAACTGTGAGGACAATGAACCAGTGGAACTGCTTGCCACCAGAAGTTGTGGGTGCTGCATCAGTGGAGGGTTTTAAGAAGGGACTGGACAGCTCACTTGTCTGAAATGGCATAGTCCGGCCGGGTCTCCTGCTTGAGCAAGGGGCTGGACTAGAAGACCTCCAAGGTCCCTTCCAACTAAATTCCAAATCCAATTGTCTAATTTTAAGACTTGTGGAGCTCATAGCTGGCTGGGGAATTTGGTGATCAATTCAGGATAGAGCTTGGAAAGGGACCTTGGAGGTCTTCTAGTCCAGCCCCCCCCCCCTCAAGCAGGAGACTCTATACCAGGGGTCTTCAAACTTCACAATTTCAAGACTGGTGGACTTCAACTCCCAGAATTCCTCCTCCAGTCATGTTAGCTCAGGAATTCTGAGGAAGTCCACTTCCAGTCTTAAACTTGCCAAGTTTGAAGATACTTTGATTAGATAGACAGACAGACAGACAGAGATAGATAGAGATGGAGATAGATACTGTAATAGAGTCTTCTCAAATCTTGAGCTTTTTAGATTTGGATTCTCCAACCCTGAATTCCTCCTCCAGCCATGTTAGCTCAGGAATTCTGGGAGTTGAAGTCCCACAAGTCTTAAAGTGTCAAGTTTGAAGACAAGTTGAAGAGAGAGAGATGGAGGAAGGATGTATATATATAGATAGATAGGCAGGCAGGTAGGCAAGCAGGTAGATAGATAGATAAATAGATAGATAGATAGAAATATAGATAGATAGATAGGATGGACAGACAGACAGACAGACAGACAGACAGGCAGACAGAGAGACAGAGATGGAGATAGATACTGTAGATCAGGGGTCTTCAAACTTGACAGCTTTTAAGACTTGTGGACTTCAACTCCCAGAATTCCTCCTCCAGCCATGTTAGCTCAGGAATGCTGGGAGTTGAAGTCCCACAAGTCTTAAACTTGCCAAGTTTGAAGATACTTTGATTAGATGGATGGATGGATGGATGGATGGACTGACTAGATAAATAGACAGACAGACAGACAGACACAGACAGACAGGATGGACGGACGGACGGACAGACGGACAGACAGGATGGATGGATGGATGGATGGATGGATGGATGGATGGATGATAGATAGATAGATAGATAGATAGATAGATAGATAGATAGATAGATAGATAGAGATGGAGATAGATACTGTAGATCAGGGGTCTTCAAACTTGACAGCTTTAAAATTTGTGAACAACTCCCAGAATTCCTCCTCCAGCCATGTTAGCTCAGGGATTCTGGGAGTTGAAGTCCACGAGTCTTAAAGCTGTCAAGTTTGGGACTTATCAGGGGCGTCCAACCTTGGCAACTTGTAAGACTTGTGGAGTTCATGGCCGGCTGGGGAATTTGGTGAGCAATTCAGAACAGAGCTTGGAAAGGACCTTGGAGGTCATCTAGCCCAACCCTCCCCGGCTCAAGCAGGGGTCCCTATACCATTCCAGACAAGTGGCTGTCCAGTCTCTTCTTAAACACCGCCAGGGATGAAGGACCCACGACTTCTAATGGCAAGCAGTTCCACTGGCTAATTGTCCTGACTGCTAGGAAGTTTCTCCTTCATTGCAGGTTGCTTCTAGTCCTTGA
>CM019150.1:280182-294766 GCA_009733165.1 Naja naja
CCCTCTTCTTCCCATCTGTCCTTCCTTCCCTCCCACTTTTCTTTCCTCTTAATTCTCCCTTCTTCCTTCCTCCCTCCCTCCCTCCCATCTCCTTCCTTCCCTCCCTCCTTCCTCCCTCTCTTCTTTCCATCTGTCCTTCCCTCCCTCCTTTTTCTTTCCCTCCTAATTCTCCTTGCTCCCTCCCTCCCTCCCTCCCTCCCTTTCGCTGGCAGAGGCACCATGGACCAGATCTAAGCACCCTGTGGGCCGAATCCGGCCTGTGGTCCTTGAGTTTGACCCTCCTATGCTAGACTATAGCTCCCTGTCAATCAAAGAGATTTCCTTGTTATTATGGATGCTGGATCTTTTCACGACTGAGTAGTTCTGTTCTCAGAAAGCACCTACTATAAGTGGAGACTATTGCCTATCCCCTTCAGTATTCCAGCATTTTTGAATGTATGGGATCAAATACTGCAGGAAGTTGTCTTCTCTAAAAGCACAAATGCTCGGAATTTGGGCTGAATTTGGGGACACGGTGGCTCAGTGGCTAAGACGCTGAGCTTGTCGATCAGAAAGGTCGGCAGTTCGGTGGTTCGAATTCCCAGCGCCGCGTCACGGAGTGAGCTCCCGTTCCTGGTCCCAGCTTCTGCCAACCTAGCAGTTCGAAAGCATGTAAAAAAAAATGCGAGTAGAAAAACAGGGACCCCTTTGGTGGGAAGGTCACAGTGACCCACACATGACCACGGAGACATCCTCGGACAGTGCTGGCTCTTCGGCTTTGTAACGGAGATGAGCAGCGCCCCCTAGAGCCAGAAATGACTAGCACGGATGTGCGAGGGGAACCTTTACCTAGATTGTGCTTATGAGTGAATATATGAGATAGACAAGTATTCCCAGCCAATTGTCTTGCAATGTTTTGTCTATAAACAGACTTTATTTTGGGGTCGAAAGGAAGAAGCTCAGGGCTTGATGTGGCCTTTGTCATGAATCCACTGGGGTCTCTTTCTCTGTCACTCTCACTCTCTCTCTCTTTTTCCAGGCTGTGAAACTCACCAGTTCGCGAACGCAGTTACCTTACGAATATTACTCCTTGCCCTTCTGCCGGCCGGTCAAGATTAAATATAAAGCTGAAAATTTAGGTAATGCCCCAGTCCTCCTCCCAGGGGAGCCTTCTGCCTGCCCACATTGTACATGTGCTGGTTTTGGCAGTCCTGAAGGTTGACACTTCCACGTATCTGATCTCCAGCACCTCTTAGCAATAGCACTTAGACTTATGTACCGCTTCACAGTGCTTCACGGCCCTCTCTGAGCCGTTTACAGAGTTGACCTCCTGCCCCCAACAATCTGGGTCCTCGTTTTACCCACCTCAGAAGGACGGAAGGCTGAGTCAAACTTGAGCCAGTCAGGATCGAACTGCTGCTGGCAGTCGGCAAAATTTGCCTGACATACCGGCTTTTAACCATTGTACCACCAGATATAGAATAGGTGATGGTAGGTAGGTAGGTAGGTAGGTGGGTAGATGAGTGGGTAGGTAGGTAGATAATAGATAGATAGATAGATAGATAGATAGATAGATATAATAGATGATAGATGGGTAGGTAGATGGTAGATAGGTAGATTATAGATAAGAGAGATAATAGATAGATAGATAGATAGATAGATAGATAGATAGATAGATAGATAGATAGATAGATAGATAGATAGATAATAGAGATAGGTGATATAGATGATAGATGGGTAGGTAGGTAGGCAGATAGATAGATAATAGATAATAGATATAGATAATAGGTAGAGAATAGAGATAGATATAGATGATAGGTAGGTAGGTAGGTAGATGGGTAGGTAGGTAAGTAGATAGATAGATAGATAGATAGATAGATAGATAGATAGATAGATAGATAGATAGATGTAGAGCAATAGCAGAGTTCTATACTGCTTCATAGTGCTTTTACAGCCCTCTCTGAGCGGTTTAGAGAGTCAGCCTGTTGCCCCCTACAATCTGGGTCCTCATTTTACCGACCTGGGAAGGATGGAAAGCTGAGCCAACCTTGAGTCAACCAAGGAAGGTTGAGAGTTCAATCCCAGGCAGCGACAGATTTTTCTCTATCAGGGTGCAAAGAGAGAATATTTGCTTTGAACTTTGCATAGGCGTCAGGAAAGGCATCTGGCCAGTAAATGCTCAGCTCCATTCAGTCGCCTCGACTCCACCCCCCAAAAAAGGGATTTACAGGTAGTCCCCGACCTACAACAATTCATTTAACGACTGTTCACAGTTACAACGGCACTGAAAAATGTGACTTTGGACCGTTTTTCACACTTAACATCCTTTGTAGCATTCCCATAATCGTGATCAAAATTCAGACACTTGACAGCTGACTCGTATTTACGACGGAGCCATGCGATCGCCTTTTGCGACTTTCTGACAAGCAAAGTCTGAATCTCTGGACACCAGATTCACTTAACAACCGGGTGACTAACTGATCAATTGCGGGGATTCACTTAACGACTGTGGCCAGGAAAGTCGTAAAATGGAGCAAAACTCACTTAACAAATGTCTCACCTGACAACAGATATTTTGGGCTCCATTGTGGTCATCTGTCAAGGACTAAAATAAAATAAATTTTTCTTTATTAAAAGAAAAATAAATAGCATGTATAAATGCATAAAAACATTTCAAATTTGTTTATGCCTTTATCAATGTGCTAAATATATTTGCATTGATAACTTCATTTTTCCCATAAGCCTTAAAGTCTCTGAATAATTTTCTTCTTCCTCTCCTCAACCGAACCCTTTCCCGCCCCCCCACTCTCCCCTGCTCACAGGTGAGGTCCTGAGAGGGGACCGCATTGTCAACACACCTTTCCAGGTTTCCATGAACGTGGAAAAGAAGTGCGAGGTGTTGTGTGATGTCCCGAACAAGCCCGTTGTGTTGACAAAGGAGAACAGCCAGCTGATAGTGGAACGGATCCAGGAGGAATACTACGTGCATCTGTGAGTCCTCTTGACCTCAAAAAAAGTAGGGGGGCTGCCTTGCCTTCAGGGGGGGGGGGAAGTCCTTTGGGGAGAAGGGAAGGCAGTGGGTCCAGGGGTGGGCTGTGCAATGTTTAGAGTGGAGTATTGCAAGCTACTTCTGCAGCCAGCTGCCTACAATTTGGCAGTTCAAATCCCAGCAGGCTCAAGGTTAACTCAGCCTTCCATCCTTCCGAGGTGGGTAAAAGGAGGACCCAGATTGCTGTAAACCGCTTACAGAGGGCTCCTCCCTCCCTCCCTCCCTCCCTCCCTCCCTCCTTCCTTCCTTCCTTCCTTCCTTCTAAAGGTTGACTCAGCCTTCCATCCTTCCGGGGTGAGTAAAAGGAGACCCAGATTGTTGGGGGCAAGAGGCTGGCTCTGTAAACCGCTTAGAGAAGGATGTAAAAGCACTGTGAAGCGGTATATATGTCTAAGGGCCAGTGCTATTGCTAACCAGTAGCTAATTTTATGGCCAGTTCGGTGAACCAGCAAATCCCACCCCTGGCTGGCCCCGCCTATCCCGCCCCCCTCCCAGGAGTCCCCATGTGGCCCGTTTTGCGTGCCAAGTAAGTGCGGGGCCCGCGTGGAGTCTCAGAGAAGGCAAAAACCAGAGCCACCCGAAGGCTCTGGATGGCCAGAAACAGATTCATTTCTGGCCTCCAGAGAGCCCCCGGAGGCCGGGAAGGCCATTTTTGCCCTCAAAAAGCCTCCAGAGCCCGGGGATGGTGAAAACGCTCCCCCTCCCCCTGACTGTGGTGCAGGAGGCTGACTAGGCCACACCCACCATGGCCACGGCCACCCAGCAACCGGGCAGAGAACCGGTTGCTAAATTTTTTGTCGCCCACCGCTGAGTGGGCCTGACTCCCAACCCCCCGGATTTGTCCCTGCAGCATTGCCGACAACTTGCCGGTGGCCACAAGGCTGGAATTCTACTCGAACCGTGAAGAAGAGGAGAAGAACAAGGAACGGGACCTTCAGTTCGAACATGGCTACCGACTTGGGTTCATGGAGAAGAACAGGGTAGGGATACCAGGGTCCTTTGCATGGGGTGAGGGGTGGGAGGCATTTACGGACATCTGATGGGGGTTTTTTCGCTGTATCCCTTGATTCGCGGTAGTCCTCGATTTACGACAATTTTGGTCTTAAATTCCGGGACCAGAATTTCTGTTGCTAAGCAAGGAGGTTATTAAGTGAACTGTGGCTGTTTTTTAGGCTGTTTTGCCATGGTTGTTAAGCGAATTGCTGCCATCGTTAAGAGAATCGTGCGGCCGTTAACTGGATCTGGCTTCCCCCCGTTGAGTTTGCTTGTCGGAAGCCGGCTAGGAAGGTCACAAAGATCCTGAAACCGTAGTAAGGACACGCCAGTGTCCCAAGTGCCTGAATTTTAGATCACGCGACCATGGGGATGTTGTGAAAGTCATGTGCAAGGACCAGTTGTAAGTCACTTTTGTTTCAGTTCTGTTGCAACTTTGAATGGTCGCTAAATGAATTGTTGTAAGTCGAGGACTCCCTGTATTGGTGGGTTGCTCAGAAAGGATCCCAGTTTTTAGCTCAATGTTTGCCAGCGTTGAAGATGGTTGGACTTCAGCTGCCAGAATTCCCCAGCCAACCAATTGTGGCTTACGACCACAGTCGAGCCCAAAATTTATGTTGCTAAGTGGAGAAATTTGTTAAGCGGTCCCCCGGCGACGAGCCTATTCTGTTGCGGCCCCTGACCTCTGGAACCAACTTCCCTGGGGCTCCTGGCCCTGACCTCCGCACCTTCCGCCATGATTTGAAGACCTGGCTGTTTGACCAATCTGGGCTGTGACCCCTCCCTGGGGGGGGGGGGAGTGTTCTTAAATTATTTTAAATTTTAGATTTACTATTTTGGGCTTGTGATCTGTTTAATTCCTTTTTAATTATTTATTGTGGTTGTTTTAGTTGTGAGCCACCCGAGTCTCAGAGATGGGGCGCAAGTCCAATTACTTAATTAATTAATTAATTAATTGATTGATTAATTTTGCCCGGTGTTTTACGACTTTCCTCGGCACATTTGTTACATGAATCACTGCGGTTGTTAAATTAGTCAGGCGGTCATTAAGTGGTTTCCCCGTGGAATTTGCTTGTTGGGAGGTCACAAATGTTGATCCTGTCAAGTGGCCAAGTATAAATCATGTGATGCTGCCAGTGGTCGTAAGAGTGAAAAGCAGTCCTGAGTCATTTTTTCCAGGGCCGTTGTAACTTTGAACGGTCGCTAAGTGGATGTGTCAGCCCTGGAGCCATTTTCCCCTGGCACCGTCAGGGCTGCCACAACGGGAGATGAGTCGAGCTGTGGTGAACAGGAGAGGGAGAGAGAGATAGCTGGGGCATTGTTAGCCAAAATAAAATTCTTTCCTCTGAGAACCAAGGATGTTCCCACCAGGTGCGAGGAGGTGGGATCTGAGACCAGCTGACCCTTGGTCTGTGATCTGATTGGACCACGTGATGGGCAGGGAAAGGAAAACTTTACTTTTAACTGGTGGGAGGGAACCCAAGGGGGGTTTAGAGTCGGGGTTCACCAGGGGGTGGGATTCAGCCGGTTTGCAGCCGTTCGAGCGAACCGGATGTTAAATTTACATCTGGTTCACTGAACCGGTAGTTGAATCAACTGGCTGACCCCGCCCCTCCCAGGAGTCTCCCCGTGGCCTGTTTTGGATGCAGGTAAATGCAGGGTCTGCGCGGAGGCTCTGGGAGGTGGAAAAACGGGCTGAACAGGAAGTTCTGAAAGTCCGGAAACGGGCCTGTTTCCAGCTTCCAGGCCGTTTTCGCCCTCCCGGAGGCCCGAGGGAAGCCTCAGGACTGTGGGGAAGGCAAAAAAAACGGCCCTCCCAGAAGTTCCAGTAAGCCATGCCCACCATGGCTATGCTCACCCAGCAACCGGGCAGAGAACCAGTTGCTGGGATCCCACCCAGCTGGGTTCCTCCAGACGTGCCAGTATGACAGGCCTAATAAACCTGTCCTTTTAGGAGCGTGCCTGCCTTGGAGTTCTGATCCGTTGGGTGTGTTGCTTGGAACCCCGACCGAATGCATTACCTGTGTTTGCTTTTGAGCTGTTAAAAATGAGGAAGTTGCTCAAACCACAGTTAAAAAAAAAAAAACTCCCAAGAACTCCCAAGGAGTTTGCAACGTTGTTCTCCAGAAGGGCGTGTCTCCCTCCTCCGGCCGCACAGTGGCTTTGTGTTACTTTTTACTGCATGCCAGCGGCCAGTGCGAGCAAATTGGGAAGTTGGGTAATTCTGCCCTTGGTTGGATGTGGCAGCATGAGGAAATACTGTACTTCTCCTTCAGCAGGGTGGAAACAAAAGGTGAGGCACGCTGATCTCTTTCCTAAAAAATAAACCCTTGGCAAATTCCCTCCCGCTGCAGTGAATAGAAGGAGATTACAGGAAGTCCTTAAGTTACGACCCACAATTGAGCCCCACGTTTCTGTTGCCAAGCAAGGCAGTTGTTAACATGACTTTGGCCCCATTTTGTGACCTTTCTTGCCAGGGTTGTTAAGTGAATCACCGCAGCGGTTAAGTTACATGGTCGTTAAGTGAATCTGGCTTCCCCGTGGATTTTGCTTCTCGGGAGGTCGCAAAAGGGAATCCCGTGACCCCGAGACACTGCCACCGTCGTAAATACGAGTCAGTTGCCTAGCACCTGACTTTTAAATCACGTGACCATGGGCTGCTGCAGCAGCGGCTGTAAGTGTGAAAAAAGGTCCTAGATCAGTTTTTCAGTGCCATTGTAACTTCGAACGGTCACTAAACAGACTGTTGTTAAGTCAAGGACTCCCTGTACTGGAGAGCCAAATCAGTTATGATGTAGTCTGAGTCATCCTGGGTTGTTATTTTTTTTTAAAGAAACATAGAAAACTGACAGCAGAGAAAGACCTAGTGAGCCATCGAGTCTGCCCCTTTGTGTTTTCTTTGTAACTTCTTTGTTCTTTTTTAGTTATTAGTTTTGTATTTTATTATTTATTTATTTATTTAATCCAGCTTAAAATGATTTGCTTGATTAAATGGAATGATATGAAGAATGGTTGCAGGAACTGGACCTTGCAAGTTTAGGGAAGAGAAGGACCAGGAGAGACAGGAGAGCAGCCTTCGAATATTGGAGGGGCTGCCACAGAGAGGAGGAAGGGGTCATGCTATCCATTCATTCATTCATTATCTATCTATCTATCTATCTATCTATCTATCTATCTATCTATCTATCTCTATCTACCTATCTATCTATCTATCTCTGAAGAACGGTTGCAGGAACTGGGCTTGGCTAGTCTAGGGAAGAGAAGGACCAGGGGAGACAGGAGAGCATCTTCCAAAATTGGAGGGGCTGCCACAGAGGAGGGGTCATGCTATCTATTCATTCATTCATTCATTCATTCATTCATTCATTCATTCATTATCTATCTATCTATCTATCTATCTATCTATCTATCATTTATCCATCTATCCATCCATCCATCCATCCATCTAATCTAATCTATCTATCTATCTATCTAATCTCTATCTACCTATCTATCTATCTATCTCTGAAGAACGGTTGCAGGAACTGGGCTTGGCTAGTCTAGGGAAGAGAAGGACCAGGGGAGACAGGAGAGCAGTCTTCCAATGTTTGAGGGGCTGCCCCAGAGAGGAGGAGGGGGTCAAGCTGTTCTCCAAGGCACCTGAGGGCCAGACAAGGAACAATGGATGGAAACTGATCAAGGAGAGATTCAACCTGGAAATAAGGAGGAATTTCCTGACAGGGAAACCGATGTTCCACCAACTGATGGAACAGAAGTTGCCCTCAGAAGTTGTGGGAGCTTCATCCCTGGAGGCTTTCAAGGAGAGATTGGACTGCCATCTGTCACAAAATGGTGTAGGGTCTCCCGCTTGGGCAGGGGGTTGGACTAGATGACCTCCAAGGTCCCTTCCAACTCTATCTGTTATTTTGGGCAAGAGAAGTGACCAGGTTTCTTTTTTCTTTTTTTCTTTTCTTTTTTGTGGACATGTTTGCTTTGACTTCCTTTCTGCATTTCTGCCTGCCTTGTGGTAAAAAGCTTGCGGTGGGGCAGAGTCCTGGCCCCGTAGCAGTTCTGTAAGGCAAGGAATTTCTCACTTCCTCAGGCTGTAGAACCTGTTTAGTTTTTTTGAAAAGAATCTGGGAGCCTCTCCGATCAAGGGTGAAGGAAAATGAGCTGCTTTTGTGCGAACTTTTTAAGTTAAATTAAAACCTGAATCTCTCATTGAAGTCTTATCACAGTGGTCACCAGGGACCACTGATGGTCCGTGAGAAATTTTTGGTGGTCCGCAGAGAAATGTCACCCCCAAAGCACCCCACAAAGCAATTAACCCAGGCTGCGCGGGAACAGGCTGCGCCACCCACATAGCCCACAGGAACACAAGGCTTGCGTCGCTTGCATTGTGAACAACAGGAGGTAGTGAGGGGAGGGGGGAAAGGACGGAGGGGGGAAACTTGCCCCATGCGCCCCATGCGCCTGGCCTGGCCACTGGGCTGCTCCTTTCCGCTTCTTTCTTCTTCTGCTTTTGGCTGCACGCAAGGAAAGCAGCCAAAGTCTTTCTTTCTCTCCCCCAAACTCCACCAGAAATGAGTCTTTGGGACCCTGCAAGGCCTCCTGCTCCAAGAGGCTCCACCATTCTGGCAGAGTTTGGGGGAGAGAAAGAAAGACTTCTGCAGCTTCTGCTGCTTTCCTTGCATGAAGCCAAAAGTCTCTCCCTCTCTCTCTCTCTCTTTCCCCTCCTCTGAGAACAGAGCTGGAGATGGTATCCTGCGATCCCAAATAAAGGATGATCGATTGGTAGAAAAACGGGGTGGGGAATTTTCCTGTAGACTTTTTGGGGGGTTTTCCCAGGGTCTCTGGTCCGTGGGATTTAAAATGATGAGTTTGGTAGTCCCTGAGGTCCAAAAGGTTGGCAACCCCTGGTCTTATCAGGTGTTCATGGAACTCTGGGACACGATTTGAGAAACTGTCTCGAAAGGGTCCTGTCAGGTGACTACATGGAGGGGAAAACTGCCCCACAGTCTACTCCAAATGACCTTCCTCTGGTGTTTATGACAATTTGCCATAGCCAACTTGCCGTGGGACAAGAGTGAGACTAATACTATTTCCCAGAAATAAGACCTATCCCAAAAATAAGCCCTGGCATGTTTTTAGTGTGCACCTACTATAAGCACTACCCCCAAAATAAGCCCTACTTAAGAGTCTGTGCAGCCAGCCAGACGCCCATTCTATCTGGTTGCTCGCGGTACTGCAGCCATGATGCGAGGTGGGATGGTGGTGGAGCTGCCCCATGCGCCCCACACTGGTTTACCTCACAGCCAGGCCATCCATGTCCCAATATCTGCCTCACGACGGCAGCACCAACAACCATGTGCAGCTGGAGCCCTTTATGGCTGCCGGCCCACTTTGTCTGCTTGCTCGTGGCTGCAACGGAGCAGGAGCCTGAGCGATGTGTTGGTGCTGTGGCTGCGAAGCAAGGCAGGTGTTAGCGTGGGTGGCCTGGCTGCGGAAGCCCTGAGGTAAGCCGGTGCAGGGCGCGTGGGTCAGCTCCACCCTCCCTGCCTCATGTTGCCCAGCACTGGTGCCCCAGGCAACCTGCCATGCCACAAGCAAGCAGAAGAAGTTGGCCTCCCGTACATGAAAGACATCCCCCCAAAATAAGCCCTAGTGCATATTTGTGTGCTCAAAAGAAAACAAGGCCCGGTCTTATTTTTGGGGAAACGCGGCTATCAAAGAAATGGTAGAATACAATCATTGAAGAAAGGATGCAAAAGGAGGGACAGAATGAAACGGGAATAACAAAAATTCAAACATATTTTAAAATTATTTTAAATTCTGAAAAATGGTTGAATTGCACTGCAATGAGTTGTTATCCCACGGTGAATTGGCTGCACTGAGTTGGCCTCGGTGAGCTGGTAGGGCTGAGTTGCCCCATTCTGACACATTTTTGGCTTGGCATCTTGGGGTGAAGTCCCAAAGTAGGAAATTACATAAATGATGGTGGGAAAGCTGGATTCGTTCACAAGGAACGTGCCAAGGGGACCAGCTGTGAGCCTAACACAGAGGCAGAAAACTTGCTTATTTTTCAGGATTCTTATCAGTCTTAACTGCCATAAGGGAACAATGGGCTCCGTCATCCAAAATAAGTTCAATATTCCCCATACTATAAAGTGCAGAAAGTCTTCAAACAAAGCAGAACGACTGTGTGTGTGTGTGTCAAAATAAGTCTTGAGAACAAATAGCAAACCAAGTTGGTCTCTTATTACATTATTTTAAATAATTACCCTGAATTGTTAAATTGTCCCACCGTGAGTTGTCCCCTTCCCCTTCTGCTGTTCTGGGCTCCCTAACCCATATCTCCGTGTCGTCTGTTCCAGTTCTTCCTGCACAACCATCTTTCCTTCATCCTGTACTACCACCGAGAGGAGGTGGAGGAGAACCAGGAGCCCACCTACCGGGTGGTTCGCTGAGGTCATCCCGCAGAGCATTGCGCTGGCAGGTAAGATGGCCGGCGGCTGTTCTCGCTTGAGGCTGAGCTGCCCAGGGGCTGCCCCGATCCCACGCAGGTTGCCCTCGGCTTACGAACACAGCTGAGCCCAAAATTTCAGTTTCTAAGCAAGGCAGGTGTTTTGCCTCACCTTATGACCTTTCCTGCCAGGTGTCAGGGCTCCAAAGTAGTAACTCCATAGAAAGCAGAGCTCCATGGCAGACGAGTTCCCCAAAGTACAATTTTATTGGAGGTCTCATATTGGCACAAGCTGGTGAAAACCGACTCTGAAATTTCCCATGATTTTCACCTGATTAAACAGTTGACAGTTCCCCCCTTTCCCCAAACAAGCAGTCACATTGTCCAATTGAGGTGCTAGCTGGTTGCCTGGATACGGGGCTCCTTCTCTCCCCAGCCACCCGTTGGAATGTCCTTGGTTCCCACAGGAAACAATTCTGCTTTGGCTACAAACCCCCATCTAACTATGTCCCCCCTTCCCTATCCCTTCTTCACACTGTGGCAACCCTGAAGCCTCCAAAATGGCCCTGGCCAGGTTCGCTTCAGAGTTGACATCAGGGTAGTGAAGCTGGCTTCCACACTGACTGCCGGTCAGAAAGTCGTAAATGGGGATCACCTGATCCCGGGATGCTGCAACGGTCATAAGTATGAGTCAGTTGCCAAGCATCTGAATTTTGACCACAGGGATGCCACAATAGTCGTAAATGTGAAAAATGGTCGTAAGTCACTTTTTCCAATGGTCACTAAACGATCGGTTGTAAATTGAGGACTGTCTGAACAATAGGTGCAAGTCCTTTCACTTTGTATTATCTTTCACTATTGTTAGAATCTCTAATAAAAAGATTTTTAAAAAATGCTGAAGAACTAATGGGACTTTAGGCAAGGATGTTGTGAGGGATTATGGTATAGAGATCCTTTTGTTTGTGAGTGCATATACCACAATACAAACAAACACCTGGACACAAACAACCCCCCCATACCTCCAACCCAAACACGCCCCCAATACACAAAACACAATGTTGCCAGATAATCAAGAACACAGCAACTCAGAGGCCAATGAACACAGACCTAGACACCCAGCCAATAAGGATGAAGAGAGGACCATTCAAATAAAACACAGGGCCAGCACCAAATTCAAACAGAAAACGGCTGCCAAGCCTGAGACACACGATTAATAAAGAACCCAATACACAAGCCTGAAGATGGCAGATAAGATTGTGCCGAAACGTCTCTGTAAAAGCACAACTATTAAGACGTGGGAAAATACCCGAAGAAACCTAAATACCATATGTATATGTATATGTATATGTATATGTATATGTATATGTACCGTGTTTCCCCGAAAATAAGACACTGTCTTATATTTTTTTGGCTCCCAAAAACACACTAGGTCTTATTTTCGGGGTAGGTCTTTTATATATATATATATATATATATATATATATATATATATATATATATAGGTCTTGGTGTATTGGTCTTGTCCGTGTATGATTGAGAATACCTTGGCAGCGTTGAAATCTCATCCGTCATCTTCAGGCTGGTGTCTTCAGCCGTTCTCCTGGGAAAGAGAAGCTGAAGACACCAGCTGAATGACGGATGAGATTGCGCCGAAATATCTCAATCTACGAACGATTATCAAAGACCTCCTACCGTGAAAATCTCGAAAACAAATATATATATATATATATATATATATATATATATATATATATATATATAAATGAAAAAAAACACTTACCATATTCATGTAGAACAATGTACATTTATTCATGTACGAAACCACGAACAAATCGCATGCCGTGTTTCCCTTAACATAAGACACTGTCTTATATTTTTTTGGCTCCCAAAAACACACCAGGTCTTATTTTCGAGGTAGTTCTTATTTTCGGGGAAACACGGTATATATATATATTATAATACATAATACAATGTAATGCAATGTGATGTAATATATAATACAATTCTAAATATAATATAATGCAGTGCAGTACAATGTAAGAAAATATAAAATATAAAGATAAATCAAAATATAAATCACTTTTTCAGTGTCATTGTAGCTTCAAATGCTCACTAGCTGAACGGTTGAAAGACGAGGACTACGAGCTGTGTATTTTTAAAAAATGAATGAACATGTAGAGAATTGTTTTGTTTTGTGGGAGGATGGGGGTCTGACATGCTACCACAGGGGTGTCAAACTTGACTTAATTGAGGGCCGCATCAGGGTTGTGTTTGACCTCAGAGGGCTGGGGGTGGGCATGGCAGTGGTGGGCATAGCACAAGACTCGTGTCGGGGACCCCTGTGGTGGCCATGTGCTAAGGCCCTGAGACCCTCCCACACTCTCATTATATTCCTTCCTTCCTTCCTTCCTTCCTTCCTTCCTTCCTTCCTTCCTTCCTTCCTTCCTTCCTTTTCTTCTTTTTCCTTCTCCTTTCTTCTTCCTTCCCCTTTTCCTTCTTTCTCTTTCTCCTTTTTCCTTTTGAGTTTGTTTTGCTAGCCCTCCCCGCTTGTGCATCGTTTTTCGGGCTGGACAACCTTGTGCAGCCCTCTGCCAGTGAAAACTCCCCACAGGGCAGATCTAAGCACCCCGCAGGCTGGATATGGCCCCTGGCCCTTGAGTTTGACCGCCCCCCCTGTGCTAGCAGAATCAAGTCAGGCATTTGCCAAATTTTGGATGCCCTGAGCCCAAGTCACTGGCCCGTAGCAACCATCAAGGACTGGAGGAGGCAGCGTTGCCTGTTGGGTGAGGTGCTTTGAGGAAGCCTCAGGTCACCTGGATAGGATCCTTTGGCTGAAGAAAGATCAGCGGTCCTGACCCTCTTCTTTGGTCCACAGATATGAAGGCGGACGAGAAGGGAGTTTGTATCCTGCCCGAAGCTGCCAGCGCCTCCGCTCAAGAAATTGACCCCAATAAGTCCAATGAGCTTTTCTTCACCTATTCTGTGCACTGGGAGGTGAGTACTGGAGCTTTTGGGGGGGGGGGGGGCATGGCGGGAAGAGCTTTTTCATCCTGCCTTGATTACTTTAGAATTAATTCTAGGCAGCAAACAAACCTAATACTCGTCCTTCCTCCTCTTTTTCTGACGGCAACAACCCTGTGAGGTTGGTTGGGCTGAGAGAGAGTGTGATTGGCCCAAAGTCACCCAGCTGGCTTTCATGCCTAAGGCGGGACTAGAACTCACCGTCTCCTGGCGATTGGCCCAAAGTCACCCAGCTGGCTTTCATGGCTGAGGCGGGACTAGAACTCTGGATCTCCTGGTGATTGGCCCAAAGTCACCCAGCCGGCTTTCCTGCCTAAGATGGGACTAGAACTCATTGTCGCCTGGCCCAAAGTCACCCAGCTGGCTTTCATGCCTAAGGCGGGACTAGAACTCACCGTCTCCGGGCGATTGGCCCAAAGTCACCCAGCTGGCTTTCATGCCTAAGGCGGGACTAGATCTCTTGATTTCCAGACCAGCATCTTAACCACTACACCAAACTGGCTGTCACCTTTAAATATTTTCTCCAAGGCTGGTCCCTAACTCCCCCCCCCCCCAAGCTGACATTCTACTCTGATTTTTGCCCTGGGTAACACCGTTGTTCAAAGGAAGGTCTGGTTAGAGCTCTCCATTGGGGCAGAGACCTGTCCTGGGGGCAACTAGAGAGGATGTGGTCAGTTTTCCTGGACAACTAAGCTGAAACAGGCTACTCCCAGCCCTTGGGGTAACAGATTTTACAAATTGACAGTACTTTTTCCGGTAGTATCACACTACTAACTAGGGCATACAAAACATTTGCTAGACCAATGCTTGAATACAGCTCATCAGTCTGGAATCCACATTACGTATCTGATATCAACACAGTGGAGAAAGTCCAGAAATATTTCACAAGAAGAGTTCTCCACTCCTCTACTCATTGAAGAATACCTTATGCCACCAGACTTGAAATGCTAGACCTAGAAAACCTAGAACTTCGCCATCTTCATCCAATCTAAGTATAGTATATAAAAATATACATTGCAATCTCCTACCTGTCAATGAATACTTCAGCTTCAACCATAATAATACAAGAGCACACAATAGATACAAACTGAAGGTTAACA
>CM019150.1:294866-318758 GCA_009733165.1 Naja naja
GACCTACCTAGTTTCTGCAACATTGTTTGTTTGCTTTATCCTCCAGTCCCCTAATCATCTTTGTAGATCTTTGTGCTGGATGGGGGATTCTGGGAGTTGAAGTCCACCCATGCTGGATGGGGGATTTTGGGAGTTGAAGTCCATCCAGGCTTGATGGGGGATTCTGGGAGTTGAAGTCCACCCATGCTGGATGGGGAATTCTGGGAGTTGAAGTCTACATATGCTGGATGGGGAATTCTGGGAGTTGAAGTCCATCCATGCTGGATGGGGCATTCTGGGAGTTTGTTTATTTATTTATTTATTTATTTATTTATTTATTTATTTATTTATTTATTGGATTGTATCAGCCCCTCTGCGAGGACTCGGGGCGGCTCACAATTAAAACACAATAATACAAACAATAAATATTTAAAAAGAATTAAATCAACAAGCCCAATCTTAAAACCCAATTAAAATAATTTTAAAAAACCCCCGGAGGTCAGTCCAGCCCGGCCTGCTCAAACAACCAGGTCTTCAGATCGTGGCGGAAGGAGCGAAGATCAGGGGCCAAACGGAGCTCCAAAGGGAGCTAGTTCCACAAGTCGGGGGCCGCAACAGAGTAGGCCCTTCCCCGGGGCACCACCAGCCGACACTGACTAGCTGACGGTACCCCGAGGAGTCCCCGTCTGTGCGCACGCACAGGGCAACCGGTGTTTGATATTGGCAGGAGACGCTCCCGCAAGTACCCTGGACCCATATCGTAAAGGACTTTGAATGTTAACACCAACACCTTGAATCTCACCCGGAGGGCAACCGGCAACCAATGCAGCTCGTGCAGGAGGTGTGTAACATGGGAGTATCAGGAAACTCCCATCACAACCCGCGCAGCCGCATTCTGTACCAGCTGAAGCCTCTGGATGGTATGCAAGGGCAGTCCTAAATAGAGAGCGTTGCAGTAGTCCAGTCGGGAAGTCACAAGTGCATGAGTGATCGTGCGAAGGGCATCTCGGTCCAGATACGGGCGCAACTGGCGAACCAGTCGGACCCGGGCAAAAGCCCCCCTGGCCACGGCCCCCACCTGTTCCTCCAAACTAAGCTGTGAATCCAGGAGGACTCCCAGGTTCTGAGCCCTATCCACAGGGGGCAGCACCTCTCCCCCTATGACCAAAGATGGAATCAACTGACTGGGCCGAGATGCCTGTACGCACAACCACTCAGTCTTAGCCGGGTTGAGCTGCAGTCCGTTCCTGCCCATCCAGATCCGTACCGCATCCAGACAACGGGTCATCACGGAGAGGGCATCACTGATTTGGTTTGGGGTGGAGATATGCAACTGGGTATCATCAGTGTACTGATGATACCTCACCCCACAGATGATCTCACCCAGCGGCTTCATATAGATGTTGAACAGGAGGGGAGAGAGGACCGACCCTGAGGGACCCACATGTGAGTGCCCCGGGGCCGACCTTTGCCCCCCTGCCAACACCGATTGCGAACACCCCGAGAGGTAGGAGGAGAACCACTGCAAAAACAGTGCCCACCACTCCCAACCCCCCCGAGGCGCCGCAATAGGATACCATGGTCGATGGTATCGAAAGCGGCTGAGAGATCTAACAGGACTAGGACAGAGGAAAATCCCCTGTCCCGAGCCCTCAGGAGATCATCCATCAGTGCGACCAATGCCGCCTCCGTGCTGAACCCGGGTCAGAAGCCTGACTGATACGGATCTAGATAGTCCGCTTCCTCCAGGAAAAGCGCAAACTGCTGAGCCACCACACTCTCAACAACCTTCGCCAAAAAGCGAAGGTTGGAGACTGGACAGAAGTTGTTGAAAACGGCTGGGTCCAGAGCAGGCTTCTTCAGTTGAAGTCCATCCATGCTGGATGGGGGATTCTGGGGGTTGGAGTCCATCCATGCTGGATGGGGGGTTCTGGGAGTTGAAGTCCATCCATGCTGGATGGGGGATTCTGGGAGTTGAAGTCCACCCGTGCTGGATGGGGATTCTGGGAGTTGGAGTCCACCCATGCTGGATGAGGGATTCTGGGAGTTGGAGTCCACCCATGCTGGATGAGGGATTCTGGGAGTTGAAGTCCATCCTTGCTGGATGGGGGATTCTGGGATTTGAAGTCCACACACCTTGGCAGGGAATTCTGGGAGGGGATGTTTACCCATCTTACAAACTCCAAGTTTGAGAAAACACATCCTTGAGGAATCGGCAAGTCTGCAGTGATTTCCTTATGGCAGAATTGCGCTTGTGCGCAACAGCCTCAGTGGCTCTTCTGATGAAATGACTTCTGGCTCGTGCCCCATTGTTTGACAATGCATCTGATGGTTTGCTAGGGAAACATCAGCTCCTATCCATGGCCTGGCGCGGCGGCGTTATCTAGAAGTCATTTCGGCAATCAATGAAGTCGTGACGGCTCACTGTCTGCAGTGATCTCAGTCCCAGTCATGTTTGTCTCTGGTTTTAATGTTCATATTGACCCCATCTATGGCTGAGGTTCTGCCCTGGGCTCTCTAGAGGCGCATGAGTGCTTGGCGGGGAAGAACATCAAGTGGGAAACGGTGCGAATCCTAGACAAAACTAAGTCCAAAAACACTACAGCAGGGGCAGGAAACTGTGGCCCTTTTAGGACTTTATGGACTTCAACTCCCAGAATTCCCGAGTTGGAGTACATAGGTTATAAAGGGGCCATAGTTCCCCACCTTTGCACTACAGCAGGGGTCTCCAACCTTGGCCACTTTAAGACATGTGGACTTCAACTCCCAGAGTTCCTCAGCCAGCAAAGCTGGCTGAGGAACTCTGGGAGTTGAAGTCCACAAGTCTTAAAGTGGCCAAGTTGGAGACCCTGCTAGACTTCCTGTTGCTGTGGCTGGCTGAGGAATTCTGGGAGTTGAAGTCCACAAGTCTTAAAGTGGCCAAGGTTGGAGACCCCTGCTTTAGACTTCCTGTTGCTGTGGCTGGCTGAGGAATTCTGGGAGTTGAAGTCCACAAGTCTTAAAGTGGCCAAGGTTGGAGACCCCTGCTTAGACTTCCTGTTGCTGTGGCTGGCTGAGGAATTCTGGGAGTTGAAGTCCACAAGTCTTAAAGTGGCCAAGGTGGAGACCCCTGCTTTAGACTCCTGTTGCTGTGGCTGGCTGAGGAATTCTGGGAGTTGAAGTCCACAAGTCTTAAAGTGGCCAAGGTGGGGAGACCCCTGCTTTAGACTTCTGTTGCTGTGGCTGGCTGAGGAATTCTGGGAGTTGAAGTCCACAAGTCTTAAAGTGGCCAAGGTTGGAGACCCCTGCTTTAGACTTCCTGTTGCTGTGGCTGGCTGAGGAATTCTGGGAGTTGAAGTCCACAAGTCTTAAAGTGGCCAAGGTGGAGACCCCTGCTTTAGACTTCCATCCATGCTGGATGGGGATTCTGGGGGTTGAAGTCCATCCATGCTGGATGGGGGTTCTGGGAGTTGAAGTCCATCCTGCTGGAGGGGGATTCTGGGAGTTGAAGTCACACATGGCAGGGAATTCTGGGAGGGATGTTTACCCACCTTACAATCTCCAAGTTTGAGAAAACACATCCTTGAGGAATCGGCAAGTCTGCAGTGATTTCTTATGGCAGAATTGCGCTGTGCGCAACAGCCTCAGCGGCTCTTCTGATGAAATGACTTCTGGCTCGTGCCCCATTGTTTGACAATGCATCTGATGGTTTGCTAGGAAACATCAGCTCCTATCCATGCCTGCTATCTAGAAGTCATTTCGGCAATCAATGAAGTCGTGACAGCTCACTGTCTGCAGTGATCTCAGTCCCAGTCATGCCCAGTCTGGTTTTAATGTTCATATTGACCCCATCTATGGCTGAGGTTCTGCCCGGGCTCTCTAGAGGCACATGAGTGCTTGGCGGGGAAGAACATCAAGTGGGAAACAGTACGAATCCTAGACAAAACTAAGTCCAAAACACTACAGCAGGGGCAGGTAACTGTGGCCCTTTTAGGACTTTATGACTTCAACTCCCAGAATTCCCGAGTTGGAGTACATAGGTTATAAAGGGGCCATAATTTGCACACAGCAGGGTCTCCAAGGCCACTTTAAGACATGTTTAACTCCCAGAGTTCTTCAGCCAGCAAAGCTGGCTGAGGAATTCTGGGAGTTGAAGTCCACAAGTCTTAAAGTGGCCAAGGTTGGAGACCCCTGCTTTAGACTTCCTGTTGCTGTGGCTGGCTGAGGAATTCTGGGAGTTGAAGTCCACAAGTCTTAAAGTGGCCAAGGTTGGAGACCCCTGCTTTAGACTTCCTGTTGCTGTGGCTGGCTGAGGAATTCTGGGAGTTGAAGTCCACAAGTCTTAAAGTGGCCAAGGTTAGAGACCCCTGCTTTGGACTTCCTGTTCCTGTGGCTGGCTGAGGAACTCTGGGAGTTGAAGTCCACAAGTCTTAAAGTGGCCAATGTTGGAGACTCCTGCTCTAGAGGATAGCTGGATGCCTGACACCAATGGTGGCATTCTACCAGTTCGGACTGGTTTGGGCGAACTGGATGTTAAATATGCATCTGGTTTGCTGAACCAGTATTTGAACTAACCGGCTGGCCCCGCCCCACCCACCCTGCCCCTCCCCTCCCCGGAGTCTCCACGTGGCCCATTTTCGATGCAGGTAAGTGCAGAGTCAGCGCGGAGGCTCTGGGAGGGGGGAATGGATCTTCTGGAAGTACCGGAAGTCCGGAAACAGGCCTGTTTCCAGCTTCCGGAGGGCCTCCAGAGCCCGGGGGAGGTTGTTTTCTCCCTCCCAGAGGCCCGAGGGAAGCCTCTGGACTCTGGGGAAGGTGAAAAATGGCCCTCCCGGAAGTTCCAATAGGCCACACCCACCATGGCCCTGCCCACCTAAGAACCAGGCAGCGCCCGGTTGCTGGGATTTTTTGAACCCCACCCCTGCCTGACACTCAGGCAGACCAGCCATCAACGGGCACATAGAGATAAACAACATATGCACACCTGGCCAGCAATCAACACCCAGAGATTAACATTCCAACATCAAAAATGCCACTCTTTTGAAGACAGCAAAGTCCACATTTTGGACAGAGAGGACTACTGGCTTGAAAGAGGGGTCAAAGAGGTCATGTATGTCCAAATAAAACAGTCCACAGTCCACAGTCCGGTACATATGACTGAGAAATGATGGTCTTTCAAATAACTTGGTCCCAAGTCATGTTTTAGTTTTAGTTTAGTTTATTTGGACTTATAAGCCGCCCCCTCTCCTGAAGGACTCAGGGCAGCGTACATAAAAGACAGAAAATACAAAAGTTAAAAGAAATTAAAAAGATATTAAATTATGCCAAATAAACAATCAAATTAAAAACCCCGATCCCGTCAGTCCAGGCCGGATTGCAAAAATAGCCATGTTTTGAGGTCGCGGCGGAAGGAGCGGAGATCAGGGGCCAAGCGCAACTCAAGGGGTAGTTGATTCCAGAGGGTGGGCGCCCCCACTCTTTAGCTGACGGTATCCCCAGGAGGCCCCATCTGGGCAGCGCACAGGGCGATTGGTGTTTGTCAATGGAAGGAGACGTTCTTGCAAGTACCCCGGACCCAAGCCATACAGGGCTTTATAAGTTGTTATCAAAACCTTGAATCTCACACGGAGGGCATGTACTGAGGAATGTGGTATATGCAGTGCACAATGCACAATGCAGTGAGACGTGTGAAGATCTGTACACCGGGGAAACAAAACAGCCACTTCACAAACGCAGAGAACAAATGCATTAGGACGAGATTCGGCTGACCATCTGCATTTAGAAGACAAAGGCCACTCTTTTGAAGACAGCAAAGTCCACATTTTGGACAGAGAGGACCGCTGGTTTGGAAGAGGGCTCCAAGAGGCCATCTAGGTCCAAATTGAACAGCCCCTTTCTCGACAGAGGAGGCGGGATACCACACCACTCATCTTCTGTCTCCAACACAGTCCTTTTAGCAGTTCCAAGAAGGCTCCACACCCATTTGCACCACTCAGGTGACCCTGAGGACACAGACCAAACTCCAAGTGGTCTCAACGACCTTCCAAAAGGATGCAAATGACCAGCTGTCTGCAAGGAGTATAAATCCTTCCATTCCCCATCATCCAGTCAGAGCTGAAGAAGCTTCTTGGTTGAGAAACGAAATGTCATGCCCCTGTCAGAGTCTGACTCCAAGGAGGAAGCTCGGACAGCTGACAGGGAGTGGGAGTGTGGCTCCGTTGGCTATGGAGGAGGCTGGGGAAGAGCAAAGTCCAGCTGGACAGAGCAGAGGAGAGGCAGAACAAGGGAGAGGGAGTTCAGAGGAAGAACCAGGCCCACCCCCTCTTCATCCTAGGGCACACAGGGAGGAATGCAGAAGGGAGCAATGTGGGTTGCATGGCTTACGGGGGAGGAAAGGGCCCTGATTCCCTTCATTAGCCACAGCTGGGAAGAGAGTTTAAAAGAGATGCAAGCTGAGAGCGGCGGTTGCTGGGAGCAAATGTGACTTTATCCTGTGTTGTCGTGGTTTATCTTCCCAACTGTGTGAGTTTTGCCGTGTCTTCAAGTCTGAAATTCTTGCTCCTGCCCTGCCATACTTCAGTTTGGCTTGTTTGGACTTTAAGTTACAGTTTGTGTGTACCTTGTTTTGGACTGGATTTTCTGCAGTCAAAGGCTGTTCTTGGGAGAGTTTTTCTCCAGCTAGAAGGTAACCTGGAAATTGGGGGCAAAATTGGAGATAATAAAGGGACTCTTATTGCTTATCTGACTGTCTTGCCTTCGTGCGACGCCCCTTTGGGTCATCCCATGAAACATCTTCAAAGAAAAACAAGAGAAGTCCAGTTGCCTCTTGAAAAAGCACCTTAGGGACAACCATGAACCTGGATGACGGAGAATCTCCATAGATCCTTTCCTAAGGATTTCCCCCTCCTCCCCTGCCTGAACATGAGACAGGGGGTCCCTGCCAGTTCCTTGCCTGCAAATATCACCCTGGGTCTCGGATATTAAGGTTGCAAATTGCAGGTAAGCATGCAGAACGGAAGGCTGCCAGGGACGTGGCTGGCTCAGGTGTGGTTGTGCAGCCAGGCATGATAAGGTTTCTCCAGCTGATGGTTTTCCAGCTGCTCTGGTCCCCCAACGGCCAGCGGTGGATAATGGCCGCCTGGCACCCGAGCAGCAATTACATCTGATGTCTGAACGGAATGCCACCGATATGAAAAGACAGCTAATGGGCAGTTTAGGCCACTGGCTGGGTTTCAAAGGATATGAGAGACCAGATCAGTGTTTCTCGACTTTTTCAACTTGAAGGTCTGTGGACTTCAACTCCCAGAATTCCCCAGCCAGATGGCTGGCTGGGGAATTCTGGGAGTTGAAGTCCACAGACCTTCAAGTTGAAATAGTTGAGAAACACTGAAGTAGCCTAAAATATGGTTGGATATTTTGAGGTCAGAATATAGTAAGAATCCAGCTATTGGCTAGGTTCAGGCCACCTTGTAATGTAGCTGGCTGATTTTGGGCCAATATGTTTTAAAAATTTTATTTACTTTTTAAAAATAAATTCATTTTATTTATTTTTAAATTGGATGTCATCCTATTTTTGTTATTTTATAGATAACTCAAGGCGGGGAACATATCTAACATTTCTTCCTCTTCCTATTTTCCCCACAACAACCCTGTGAACTGGGTGGTGTGAGAAAGAGAGGCCCAAAGTCACCCAGCCTGCTTTCATGCCGAAGGCAGGACTAGAACTCACCGACTCCTGGTGATTGGCTCAAAGTCACCCAGCCTGCTTTCATGCCTAAGGCAGGACTAGAACTCACCATCTCCTGGTGTTTAGGCCAGCACCTTAAGGACTAAACTAACTATTATCTCACTAATATTAACTCACGTCCTGGTTTCAAGCAAAGCACTGAATCATAATGTTATTAAATAGTTTGAGTTGCACATCATGTCGCAATAATGACAACCAAGATTTATCTAAGTTAACACTAACCACGTTCAACAGATTGAGCAAATCCAGCCCCCGCCCTTTATCTGACGGGTGTGAGTTTATGGAACAAAACACTCTCTTTGCAAATTGATGGCGCCCCACCTTTGCACTCAGACATAAGTTATTTATTTCCCTGGCTTAACACGAGCCACTGAATTTTGTTCCTTGGGATTTAGGGCTGAACGTCGTGTTATTTATGAACCAGTTTCTTTTTTATCCCTAAAAAGGAGGCTGTGGACCAAAAGAGAATAAAATCAGACACCGTCAGCCTGCAGGCGGTGTCCTTTTCTTGGGGGGTCAAAGCCAAACCTCAACAAATCTGTCCTTCTGTGACAGCGATGAGCTCATGTGTCTGATGGAGTAGTTGTGCAAAAGCCAACGTGTGTTTTATCCGGGAGGTGCTGGGACGAACTGCGTGTGACAAACAGCCCTCAATTCCAGGGACAGAGATGATCTCTGCACAGGAAAGCTTTGTGCTGTGAGCATGCAAAGAACGGAGGCTCCCTTAAACTGGAGAAAGGTCCTCTGAGTTATTTACTCCAAGTTGCAATTCTGAAAATTCCCAGGTGGACCTAGATGGACTTTTTAAAGAGCAGATGGATTCTGAAAAAGGCAGATAGGAGAAAGGTGGATGCCTCTGAATAGTAGTCATGGAGACTATTATTTCACATCCCATGGACTGAATCAGAATCAGAAGAGAGCTGGAAGGGACCTTGGAGGTCTTCTAGTTCAACCCCCTGCTCAAGCAGGAGAACCTATTCTATTCTTCAACATAGTGACTAAATTAGTAGACTAGTGAAATATTGTGGACATAATATACTTAGATTTCAGCAAGGCATTTGACAAAGTAAACTACAACCTACTTCTTGGTAAGCTAGAAAAAAGTGGCATAGATAGCACCACTGCCAGATGGACTCGCAACTGGCTGGCAAACCGTACTCAACGAGTAGTCCTAAATGGGTCTAAGTTTACATGGAGGGAAGGAAGCAGTGGGGTGCCACAGGGTTCCGTCTTAGGCCCAGGACTCTTCAATATCTTTATTAACGACTTAGATGAGGGAATAGAAGGGGACCTGACCAAATTTGCAGGTGATACTAAGCTGGCAGGAATAGCAAACACCCAAGAAGATAGGCTGAAGATCCAGATGTTATTTGTTTGCTGATGTTTGCAGATTTGTATTTTGGATTATCTTTTCCTGCGAAAATGATAAGCGTCATGCCCCTGGTGGAGACTGACTCCGAGGAAGAGGAGGAACAGCCAACAGGGAGTGGGAGTGTGGTTCCAGAGGTGGTGGAGGAGGCTGGGGAAGGGCAGAGGCCGGCTGAGCAATCAGAGGAGGACCCAGGCCCATCCCCTCTCCATCCTAGGGCACGCAGGGAGGAGAGAGGATCAGGGAAAAAACATGGTCTACTCGGGAGGAGAGGGCCATGATCCTCTTCAGGGCTTACAGCTGGGATCTATGTATATAAGTTTGTAACTGTGTAGTCAGAATTGCTGGAGTCAAAGTTAGTGTTTCCTTTGAAGGAGGTTTCTATTTGTTGGCGTTCTTTCCAAGGACTTTCCCCAGTTATCTGCTTGGAATGTACAATTACTTATCGGTTTGTTTTTGTTTTCCTTTTGCCTCATTAGTTACTTTTGGGACTTTAAACTGTGACTAATAAAACAGTTAAGTTGAAGGCATTTCCAGACTGTAATTCATGTTTTGGGTTATTTCCAGAGACTACGGGTCATCACATTAAACAAGGGGGTCCTAGAGACTGAACCTCACCAAATATATCACCTGAAGCCAAGATTGGCAAGCAGAAGCTGTCATGTTTTGGTCAAGCCATGCGAGCCGAGTCACTGGAAAAATCAACTGCGCTGGGAATGATTGGCAGAAAAAGTAGAAGGGGCCACTCAGTACCTGCTGGCTGGACACTATAAAGCAGGGGTCCCCAAACTTGGCAACTTTAAGACTTGTGGACTTCAACACCCAGAATTCTTGGAGTTGAAGTCCACAAGTCTTAAAGTTGCCAAGTTTGGAGGCCTCTACTATAAAGGATGGCACTGAGATGACCATGGTGGATCTGAAGGAGGCAGCGTGAACAGAGGGCTGATCGGACACAGTCGGACACAACTGAACGACTGACAGCGATGACAGAGTTCTGCTCTAGCATTATGCTGTCGTATCGTGAGAACTTGTCCCCTAAAGAAGTAATTGTGAGAAGGGACATTACAAAGCCAGGATGACCAGGGAGTCAGATGGCTGGTTCCACAGACCTTGTTAACCTTGTTGTGAAATTACCCCAAAGTTCACTGAACCACAAATGACGATGCTGGTTTGGGTCCAGATAACACACCACAGGGAGTCCTCGAAGACAGCTGTTAAATGAAATTTACCCCCATTTTACGACCTTTCTTGCCACGGTTGTTAAGTGAATCACTACAATTTTTTAGGTTAGTAACACAACTGTGAAATGATTCTGGGGGACCTCAGTGATACAGGTGGTCCTCAACTTATGACTATGACTATGAACTATGAGCGTAAATCGTGACAGCTGTTATTTTGAAAATCTCCAGGGACGGACCAGCCACAACTTTTGAAGACAAGCTGTTCCATTGATTGACTGTCCTCATGTTAGGAAGTTTCTCCTTAATTCCAGGTTGCTTCTCCCCTTGATGAGTTTCTATGCATTCCACTGTTTCTTATCCTGCCTTCAGGTGCTTTGGAGAATAGATTGACCCCCCCCTCTTCCATTTGGGTCCAAAGAATCAGAAATCTGTCTTTTGGGCCCAGAGATGGTAGAAAAACTTTGTGGTACCCCACTGCTTACTTCCCTCCACATAGTCGTAGTACCATTAAGGACTACTCGTTGAGTACACTTTGTCAGCCAGTTACAAATCCATCTGGTGGTGATGCTGTCTGTTTACTAGAGTTGGTAAACCCTGCACAAAGCACAGAGGGTGGGAGTAAAGCATCAAACCCCTTCCCAAAACCAAGTTTTTGATCAAAGTTCTGCATTTTGCCTTGAAATGCTTGCTGGGGAATTCTGAGAGTTGGAAGTCCACATATCTTGATCTTGCCAGGGTGGAATGACACTGTCCTGCGGGAAATGCAACCATGCATTTTGAGGGATTCGTTCTCTCGTTCTCTCCTGACATAAAGGTAGTCCTTGACTTACAAGCTTTTGTTTAGTGACCGTTCAAAGTTGCAACGGCCCTGAAAAAAAGGAACCTAGGACCTTTGTTCACACTTATGGCCCTTGTAGCATCTTCGTGGTCAAAATTCAGATGCTTGGCAACTGACACATATTTATAACGGTCATGTTCTGACCAAGGCTTCCTGAGACCATAATTAAGCACATTCTTAGTCCAAACAACTCTTGTTTTATTTCAACGCTGGGAATTATGTTCATTCCCAGTCAGTAATGAGTCCCAAACTGTCTCTCGAGATAAGCACCCACCTTTCTCTTCTTTGAATTGCTGCCAAAAACTAAAGTGCCAAATGAACTATAAAAAACCAACCGAAGTACGAAGTCCACACAAAGCTTCAAGGATTAATCCAAACAGAACGAACAACTTTGCTTCCTGCAAAGGTTTCTCTACCTTTGCATGTCCTTTATACCTTAGGGGAGGGGCAATCACCTCCCAGCCTTACTCCCGAAGTCGCCCCTTTTGTTTCAGCTGCTGTCACCTTCTAGCAGCTGTGCACGTGCTCCGGGAACAGGCTCCCCTGGATCCTCTGCCTCACTGCTGCCAGATTCAATCATCAACATCCCACCTCAACCATACTGTTCTGACCAAGGCTTCTGAGACCATAATTACGCACACGCTTATTTTCAAAAGAAGACTTGTTTTATTGCAACGCTGGGAATTATGTTCATTCCCAGCTGGTAATGAATCTGAAACAGTCCCTTGAGATAAGCACCCACCTTTATTTCCTGTGAAGTGCTGCCAATAACAGAAGTGTCAAATAAACTAGAACAAAAACCAACCGAAGTACAAAGACCGTCAAGAATGAGTCTGAACCAATCGAACGACTTTGCTTCCTGCAAAGGTTTCATCACCTTTGCCTGTCCTTTAGCCCTTATGGGAGGGGCAATCACCTCCCAGCCTTACTCCCGGGTCACCCCTTTTATCTTAGCTGTTCTCCCTTCTAGCAGCTCTGCACACATGCACACTGGGAACAGGCTCCCCTGGGTCCTCTGCCTCACTGCTGCCAGACTTCAGACTCCGAAGGCAGACTTCTCCGAAGGCAGCACCCCACTCCCAGATGGCCCCGGCCCTATCTCTGCATTGGACACAGGACCCTCGTCCGAGTCCTTCCCAGACTCCCGGAATGGTCTCCGTTCTTCCAATTGTCCAATTCTGCTGCCGTCTGCACAGGCTGCCAGCGAACCACAACAGGTCGCCAGGTCCTGGGGTCTTGTGATCCAACCTTCTGAAGAAACGAATCAATGGGGAAGCCAGATTCACTTAACAACAAGGTTACTTATTTAACAATGACAGTGATTCCCTTGACAACTATGGCAAGAAAGGTCATACAATGGGGCTAAATTCACTTCACAACTGTCTTCCAAGCTTACGACTTTATAATTCAGCTCTATACTCCAAGCCTTTTCTAGCAATGGACTTGAGCAGCGAGGAAAGGGTCTCCGTTTAAAAAAAAGTTTATAATCTCCTAAATCAGGATTTCTCAACCATGCTGGCTGGGGAATCTGGAAGTTTTGGATCATGTGTCTTAAAATTGCCAAGGTTGAAAAACTCTTGTCTTAAATGACAATTGGCTTTCTGGCAGGCACGAGTCTCCTAGAAGCCACAATTGCTCACTTTTATCGTTTCTGCGCTTTTAACAGATGCCTCTCCTGAACTGAGCGATCCAGTTTAATTACATTAACATAATTTAGGACTCTGTGTAGCAGAGTTGCCAGTTCATGGAAAGTTCTCCTGGCTTTTTTTTCTCCCAGGACCAGCCATTCTCCACGACAGACGCCAGAACCTTTCCCCATTTGGGGCTGCCAACTCTTCGAAAGCTGCTTCTGCAGCAAATAATCCATCACAGGAGTTTTGGCCAGAGAAAGTTGTCAAGGCAAGGAAGGCATGGAGGAATGGGAAAAAATTATTATCTGAATGCAGTTTTGTTCCACGATATATACTCTCTTTTTCTCTCCAAGAACTGAATGAAAGATATACTGGGGAAGAGAAATGGAAGACTAAAATTTTATCTTGTTACAGAAATAGAAATAGATAGGAGATGGTGAGTTCCAATCCCTCTTTGGGCACGAAAGCTGCCTGGGTGATTCTGAATCAACTACCAGGACACAGTGAGTTCTAGTTCTTCCTTAGGCATGAAAGCTGGCTGGGTGACATAGAGCCAATCACTGGAGACTTCTTGGCCTTAATCACCAGGAGATGAGTTCTAGTGCCACCTTAGCATGGCTGGGTGACATAGAGCCAATCAGTTTGGCCATGAAAACTGGCTGGGTGACTTTGGTTCAATCACCAGGAGATGGTGAGTTCTAGTGCCACCTTAGGCATGAAAGCTGGCTGGGTGACATAGAGCAAATCACCAGGAGACTGTGAGTTCTAGGCCCAGTTTTGGCATGAAAGCAGGCTGGGTGATTTTGAGTCAATTACCTGGAGACTGTGAGTTCTAGTTCTTCCTTAGGTATGAAAGCCGGCTGGGTGACTTTGGTTCTATCACCAGGAGACGGTGAGTTCTAGGTGCACTTTAGGCACGAAAGCTCGCTTAGGTAACATAGAGCAAATCACCAGGAGACTGTGAGTTCTAGGCCCAGTTTGGGCATGAAAGCAGGCTGGGTGACTTTGAGCCAATCACCAGGAGATGGAGAGTTCTAGTCCTGCCTTAGGCATGAAAGCCAGCTGGGTGACTTTCGACCAGTCACACTCTCAGCCCAATCTACCTCGCAGGGTTGTTGTTGGGAAAATAGGTGGCAGGAGTATTTTGTATGTTCACTACATTAAATTGTTTATAAACAAAAGCAGGGAAAAAAGAAAGCTGGTGATATGCGGTGCATATTTCATCCCTTGGCCCAAATTAGAGTTGGTGAATTAACACATTTTGGTGTTCATACAATGCTGGCACAACTGGCTGAGTTTGCCCCACATTTCAAAGGAAGCTTTGGGTGTCATGTGTATGCCACCAGCAGGTCTTTCCTTTCCAAAGCAGGTCAAGCTGACCCGTGACTGGGTTCAGACAACACAGCAAGGAGCTGCACACTGGAAAAGTCAGGACATTGTCTTCTTTGCTTCTATCTCTGGCTGTTTTCAGTGCATCACTCAGTTTTCCATCATGCCCAATGCCGCAGCCCTGCAACGATGGGAATGATGGGATTTGTAATCTGTCCTCATGGAACTGCCAGGGAAGGGCCGATCGACATTAGGAAGGAGGCCAGAGCTAATCCGAGCCCATCCTGATTCTGGGAGCCCGAGGAGGAGGGGAAATGGAGTCCCTGAAGGGCCTCTGGGGAAGGTCTGTCTGTCCTCCCCGGCTGCCGCCCGCAGAGAAGAAGCATAAGCCCTCCTCCTTCCCAGGTTGGTGAGGAAGGCCCACGAAGCCCTGGAGTAGGCCTCAAAGCCTGGCCGGTCGCCATGGCAACCGCCCGGCTAAGGCGCCTGCGCCGACTAGGCCGCGCCGCGTCGAGTCGCGGCGCTTCCCGGCGTCACTCTTCCTTCGAGACCCGGCGCGATGGCCGGTGTGGATCCAGACTTCGTGCTCCGCTACTTGGCCGAGGTTGAGGCACTGGCCGAGGAGGTGATGGCCGCTAGGCAGCAGGTAGGCCGGGGAGCGCCGTTGGAGCGAATTGGCGTCGCGAGGCATGATGGGGGTTGTAGTCCTCCGCCTGCCTCCCCCTAGGGATTTCCCTCTCGCTGCCCCACCTCCCAAAACCATATAATAATATACAAGATATACAAGATTAAAGAATGCAAATATTTGGGGCGGAGGAATAATAGAGGATCGCGAGAAGGAAGTGTACAAGTGTCCACTTGGAAAGGAACCCTAGAGCTCCACTAGTCCAACAGCCGCCCCCCCGTTCAGGCCACGTCCAGAGAATTGTCTCCTTGGAAGGGGTCCCCCAAGGTCGTCCAGTCCACCCCTAAGCAATGAGCAGCAAGGCCCCACGCGTGCTATCCAGGGAAAATATCTGTAAAGCCTCTTAGACCCTTATAAGTATAAACTCATGTTTATACTTATACCTATTATCTTGTAAGTGATTGACAAATCAAATAAATAAATAAAATAAAACTTCCACAGAGGGAGACTGACACCTGACACCATAACAGTGTTAATAATTGTTTTAATGCCTGTCTTTCCCTTCCTCTTTTCCTTCCTTCCTTCCTCTCTCTTTCCTTTCTCTTCCTCTTCCTTCCTCTTCCGCCTTCCCTTTCTTTCTCTCTCTCTCTCTCCTTCCTCTTCCTCTTCATTTCTCTTTCTCTTTTCCTTCCTTCCTCTCTTTCTTTCTTCCATCTTTCTCCTTCATTTTTTCCTTTTTCTTTTCTCTCCTTCCTCTTTTCTTTTTCTTTCTTTCTTTCCTCCCTATTTCTTTCTCTCTCTCTCCTTCCTTCCTTCTCTTTCTCTTTTCTCCTTCCTTCCCTCCCTTCTTTCTTTTCTTTCTCTCTTTCTTTCTCTCCTTCCTTTCTTCCTCTTCCTCCTTCCCCTTCCTCCCTCCCTCCCTTCCCCACCCATCTCCCCTACAAAGTGACCAGGCAGCTTTGATGGTTGTAAATCAAGATCTACTTTGATATAAATGAATAAATATGGCTTGTCCAACCTGCAGAGAGGAGGAAAGCAGACTAGGACATGCTGGGTGGAGATCAGCTTTTGAATAAAGCTTGAGGTTTCTTCATTTCTTCTTAGATTGTGGATCTGAATCAGAAACGGAACCAGAACCGGGAAGCCTTAAGAGCCCTGAGCAAGGAATTTAATTCTGCTGGTGAGTTCTTATTCTGGAATTGTGTGAAGAAGTCAGACTTTTGGTCCATCTGATGTTGTAAATGGCTTAGCCTAGTGTTTCTCAACTTTGGATACTTTAGGATGGGTGGACTTCAACTCCCAGAATTCCACAGCCAGCATGGCTGGCTGGGGAATTCTGGGAGTTGAAGTCCACCCATCTAAAAGTCACCAGGGTTCAGATACAGTGGCTTGGGTCTGTCAAATAAGTCACTTATACAACCTGAACTTGCGCTTAACAATTGTTGCACCATCCCTGCAGTCACACAATTGCAATCTTGGCACTCGACAACAGGCTGGCATTTACAACCAGTTGCAGCACCCCGCAGTCACATGATCATGATATGTGATCTTTTTTTGTTGATTTCTGCCAAAAAAAACCATATAACCCACTGGGAAAGCAGCATTCGTCTTACGCAGGGGTCCCCAAACTTGGCAACGTTAAGATGTTTGGACTTCAACTCCCAGAATTCTAGGAGTTGAAGTCCACAAGTTTCAAAGTTGCCAAGTTTGGAGACCTCTGTTCTTATGTCTCACAGCAGTAATTTTGGTCCCAGTTGTCACTGTATTTCAAAGATTACCTCTATTTGGTTTTTTAAAAAATTACATCCACTTCCCATCACTTGAGGCTCTAGACAGCTTACAATATTTCAACAGCAGCTATAAATTCCAGCTGCAGACTTGTCCCGAAAAGTAATCCAGTAACTGAGTTAGAAGAATAGACCTGGAGGGAACTTGAAGGTCTTCTAATCCAACCCTCTGCTCAGGCAGAAAACCCTATACCATTTCAGTTTCGTTTAGTTTCCTTTATTGTTGTCTGCAGCTCGTACAACGAAATTAAACACCATCTTCAGAGTACATTATGAGTATGAAACTGTTTTTCACTGTATTACCTGTCTGCCAGATGGTAATAGTTCAAAAAAAAGAGGTGCCCAGGATGAGATGGATCTTTGAGAATGTTTTGAACTTTCTTACGGCAGCGGGAGCTATAAAGCTCTTCCAAAGAGGAGAGAGGGCAACCCAGGATCCTCTGGGCAATAACATTAACCCTCTGGAGTGACATCCTATCTGCCCCTGTGTAATTGGCAAACCATACAGAGGTGCAGTATGTTAAAATGCTCTCTGTGGTGCAGCGGTAGAAGCTCACCAGCAGTTTTCCATTCAGTTGTTGTTTTCTGAGAAGCCTCAGGTAGTCTAATCTCTGCTGGGCCCTTTTGACCAGGGCTGCAATGTGAGCACCCCAGGTCAGGTCCTCTTTTAGGGTAACACCCAGAAACTTAAAACTGGCCACTTGCTTCACTCAGTCTCCATTAATAAGAAAGGGCTGGATGTGTGATGACCCGTAGTCTCTCAAAATAACCCAAAACTCAAAACATTAATTACAGTCCGGAAATGTCAACTTAACTGTTTTATTAGTCACAGTTTAAAGTCCCAAAAGTAACTAATGAGGCAGAAGGAAAACAAAAACAAACCGATAAGTAATCGTACATTCCAAGCAGATAACCGGGGAAAGTCCTTGGGAAGAACGCCAACAAATAGAAACCTCCTTCAAAGGAAACACTAACTTTGACTCCAGCAATTCTGACTACACAGTTACAAACTTATATACATAGATCCCAGCTGTAAGCCCTGAAGAGGATCATGGCCCTCTCCTCCCGAGTAGACCATGTTTTTTCCCTGATCCTCTCTCCTCCCTGCGTGCCCTAGGATGGAGAGGGGATGGGCCTGGATCCTCCTCTGATTGCTCAGCCGGCCTCTGCCCTTCCCCAGCCTCCTCCACCACCTCTGGAGCCACACTCCCACTCCCTGTTGGCTGTTCCTCCTCTTCCTCGGAGTCAGTCTCCACCAGGGGCATGACAGGATGTCTGATCTGTTCCTTCTATAGTCCACTATAAGATCCTTGGTCTTATTGGAGTTGAGGACCAAATTATTGTCTCCACACCACGAAAGCAACCAGTCCACCTCATCTCGGTAGGCAGACTCATCCCCCCCTCGGAGATGAGTCCCACCACTGTTGTACCATCTGCAAACTTAGTAATAGTATTACCAGGGTGAGTGGGAATGCAGTCATGCTCATGAAGAGTATAGAGTAAGGGAAATGATTGTCCAATCTCTTCTTTAAAAATTCCAGTATTGGAGCACTTATAACTTTTGGAGGCAAGCAGTTCCACTGATTAATTATTCTCCCTGTCAGGAAGTTTCTCCTTAATTCCTGGTTGCTTCTCTCCTTGATCAGTTTCCATCCCTTGTTTCTTGTCCTGCCTTCAGGTGCTTTGGAGAACAATTTGACCCCTTCCTCTTCTTTGGGGCAGCCCCTCAAATACTGGAAGACTGCTATCATGTCACCCCTCGTCCTTCTTTTCACTAGACTGTCCAAACCCAGTTCCTGCAACCATTTCTAGCCACCTTTAGCTAAACAGGAGGAGTTTCTAAGGAATGAAAGAAAACAGACTGCCGGAAATTAAAAGAAAAAAAAAGAAGAGTTTTATAACTTGGAATAATTTCTTCCGTGGATGATTCAAGCACTTTAATCAAGCGTGGAAGAAAACACTCTTGGCCTGAAGTGAGGAACGAATCTTACAAAATCTTACAAAAGATTTTTACAAAAAGATCTCTCCATCTTACAAAAGAAGCTAATTGTGGCAGATGTTAACTAGCTAAATTGAATGCACCCTGATTGTTGCCAGAATGGGAAAAAATACCTCCGTTGTCAGGGCTATTCATCTCCCCTCTTTTTCTCTCTCTCTCTCTCTCTTCTTTTTCCAAATTCAACAACTCCCAGGTGAAATGGGAAGACTCAAGATGTACCTTCTTGAGAATAAACACAGCAAATTAGAGTGGATGCTCTCAAATATCCTAAGCGTCATAATTCTGGGCTGAATTTGCCGTGTCTAAAAACAAAGGAAGCGGAATGAAAATACCAATTTACATTCCCGCAACCTCTCTGCCAGGTATCCGTCACAGTCGACGTGCCTGGAATTGCAATAATAAAGTCCTCGACTTAATGACATTTCCAACATTTCCATTGCTGGGCGAGATAGTTGTTAAGTGAGCTTTGCCCCCATTTTACGGCCTTTCTGGCCACCGTCGTTAAGTGAATCACTGAGGGTGTTAAGTTAGTCACACAGTTAAGTGAATCTGGCTTCCCCATGGACTTTGCTTTGTCCGAAGGTTGCAAAAGGAGATCATGTGACCCCGGGACTCTGCAACCGTCATAAGGTCTTGGTGTTAACATTCAAAGTCCTATGTGGCATGGGTCCAGGATACCTTCGAGAACGGCTCCTCCCAGCATCAAATACCAACCGCCCTGTACAGGCGCACAGACGGGGTCTCCTCGGGGTGCCGTCCGTGACTCAGTGTCGCCTGGCGGGGACCCAGGGGAGGGCCTACTCTGTGGCGGCCCCCACTCTATGGAATCTTCTTCCGCCGGAGCTCCGGCTGGCGCCCGATCTTCGCACCTTCCGCCACGAGTTAAAAACCTGGCTGTTTTTACAATCTGGGCTGTGCTGACTCTTTGGGGTTTGTTTATTTTAATTTTGGGGTTTTAATTCTAATTCGGCTTATAATTTGTTTAATATATTTTTAGGTTATTTATTGTTATCATTGTTATTTTAGCTGTGAGCCGCCCCGAGTCCTTTCGGAGAGGGGGCGGCATATAAGTCGAATAAATAAATAAATAAATAAGAGTCAGAAATGTTTGAATTTGGATCACGTGACCTTGGGGATGCAGCCATGGTCGTAAGTGTGAAAAACGGTCCTAAGACTTATTTTCAATGCTGTCATAACTTTTTAACGGTCACTAAATGAATGGTTGTAAGTGGAGGAGTATCTGTATTTGCTTCTCGCAGAAGCCAGCCAAGCTTCTGGATACATTAGGAGGCCTTATTTTTATTTTTAATTTTGTCTAGGTTTAGGAGAAGATGGAGCTTGTTTGTTTTTTTTAAATGTGTCTTATAAGGTTTTGTTTAAATTGCTTATATGTCTGCTTGAGCTATTGTTATCTTTCTGGAGGCTTTAGGGTAGGAGGAGCTGGAAAAATGACGGGTGACATGAAACCGTTCCTTGCTGAGTGGAAGAAAATTTGAAATATTTTCTTCAGCTCTGCCTCTGGCTTCTTTTCTGCTAATAAATTGCATTTTTTTTTAACCCCTTGTCTATTAAATTGCATCCAAGGCCAAAAAATCAGATTTTCTCTTCTCTTGTTTGGCATCCTTGCTGAAGCAACTTTGTTTGTTTGTTAGAAGAAGGGTGTATATGTGCAATGCAACTGATTCTGGGCATTGGTCTGGCTCACCAGTTATTTTTTTTAAGATGCCACTTGTCACCAGAGAACATTTTTCAATGCTGGGGGAAAAAAAACCCCAAAGAAGGTTACGGCACAGCAGAGAATAGGGAACGATTGGGACCTTCTGTGACAATTCTTCAAAATTGTGCATGTCATTCCTTCCTTTCATGATTTATACATGTTCCCTCTCTCTTTTTCCTCTTTCTCTTTTTCTGCTTTATATTCCATTCTCTCTATTAGTCTATCTCTCCTTTCCCCCTCTCTTTCTCCTCATTTTCTTCTGTTTTCCTTCTCTTTTCTTTCTCTTCCCCTTTCTCTGTTTCTGTCTCTCTTCCTTTTCTCTCCCTCTCTCTTTCTCTGTCTCTCTCTTTTGCACTTTCTTTCTGGTTTTCTCTTTTCTCTTTCTCTGTTCCTCTCTCTTTCTCTCCCTTACTCACTCCTTCCATCTATCTATCTATCTATCTATCTATCTATCTATCTATCTATCTATCTATCTATCTATCTCTGTCTCTATCATCTTTGTCTCTATATCTATCTATCTATCTATCTATCTATCTATCTATCTATCTATCTCTTTCTTTCTCTCTGTCTCATTCTTTTTCTCTCTCTTCTTTTTCTAAATCCACATTACCAGTGGATTAGCCAGTGACCTAATGTCTGCCCTCAGATCTCGCCTTTTTCCTCTGGGGAAATATTTTGCACAGCAAACTGTCTGAGACGTTACGTAACTTATGCATAAATGGGGGCAAAGTGGAATAAATATGCTTGCCCTGCGCTGATGCAGTGGGATGAGAGGGGGCCCAGGCCCCATGGGAGAGAGTAACAGTAACAAGAGCTGGAAGGGACCTTGGAGGTCCTCTAGTCCAACCCCCTGTATCCTATAACATTTCAGGCAGGTGGCTGTATCTCTCTTCCTAAAAACCTCCAGTGATGAAGCGCCTACGATTTCTGGTAGCAAGCAGTTCCACTGGTTAATTCTCCATCCCTGTTAGGAAGTTTCTCTTTAATTCCAGGTTGTTTCTCTCCTTGATTAGTTTCCATCCATTGCTTCTTGTCCTGCCTTCAGGGGCTTTGGAAAATAAGTTGACCCCCTGTTCTTTGGGGCAGTCCCTCAAGATTTAAAAATTCTTGTTAATGATATCAGATGCTGCTGAGGCTGCTGGGTCTTACAGTTCAGCCATTTCTGGAAGTTTTCGTGTTTCTGCTCGAGGACGCTGAGTTTTTAAAACAAGACCTGTTTGGTTTTTTTTTTTTTTAATCTTGTTGACGCTTTTAAATTAAGGATGCTTTCTTTTCTTGCTTTCAGACAAAGCCACGGTTTGCTTCGGGAGTATGTTCATACAGCTTCCCAAAACAAAGACCCAGGAGATGCTACAGAGAGGTGAGGTTCCTCGTAATTTATTTATTTATTTATTTTATTAATTCGACTTACATGCCGCCCCCTCTCCCAAAGGACTCGGGGCGGCTCACAGATTAAAAGGGAAATACAACAATAAATTACCTAAAACCCATATTAAACAAACTAAGCCGAATTAACATTAAAACCCCCACAATTAAAATCAAGAAAACCCAAGGAGTCAGCATAGCCCAGATTGTAAAAACAGCCAGGTTTTAATTTAATTCTGCGCTTTGTTCGCAGAGGGAAAGGTTCAAGGGCTGAGTTGGTCAGGATTTGATAAGAGCCTGGCGCCAGACCGGTTCACAGTTCGGTCCTATCTGTGCCTTGCACAGGAAAATATTGTAGGCTTCTTCCACTCTTCCTTCTCGGTAGTGAGATTTATGGTTGCTAATAGGATAGCGACTTAGAACAGTCTTTCTCAGGGTTGTTGACTTTATGACTCACTGATTTTGACTCCCAAAATGTATACAAAGAGAGAGTAACCCCACTCTCTTCTTGCACCGATGATATCACCTAGCTGGGTCATGAAATGTCTGCAAGAAAACCACCAAGCTCAGAGAGCACCCAGGACCCCAAAGTCCTCCTGCTCCACTTCACAAACCCCGCCTCCCTTCTAGCACTGACGTCACTACCTAGTCGGGTCATGAAATGTCTGCAAGAAATCGGCCAAGATCAAAGAGCATCAGGGACCCCACAGTCCTCCTCCTCCTCCTCTACTCTGCAAACCCCATCCCCTTCTACCACTGATGATGTTACCTATTCGGGTCATGAAATGTCTTCAGGAAAACCACCAAACTCGGAGAGCACCAAGGACCCCACAGTCCTTTGGTCGCCACGATGTAAAAGAGATGTGGAGACTCTAGAAAGAAGGCAGAGAAGAGCATATTCCTATTATCTGTTCTATCTATTCCCTCCTCCTCTTCAATATCTTCCTTAACGACTTGGATGAGGGAATAGAAGGGGAACTGACCAAATTTGCAGATGATACTAAGCTGGCAGGAATAGCAAACACACAAGAAGATAGGCTGAAGGTCCAGATGGATCTTGACAGACTAGGACACTGGGCCGTATCTAACAAAACGAAATTCAATGTCCTACACTTAGGCAAGAAAAACCCACATATAGACTGGGTGAGACCAGGCTCAATAGCAGGAACTGGGAGCGGGATCTTGGAGTCTTAGTGGACAACCAGCTAAATAGGAGCCAGGAGTGTGCGGTGGCAGCCAAAAAAGCCAATGCAATCCTAAATTGCACTAACAGAGGGATACAATCAAGATCAAGGGAGGTACTAATACCACCCTATAAAGCCTTAGTAAGACCACACCTAGAGTACTGCATCCAGTTTTGATCCCCACACTATAAAAAGGATGTTGAGACTCTGGAAAAAGTGCAGAGAAGAGCAGCCAGGATGATGAAGGGACTGGAGGCTCAAACATACGAAGAACGGTTGCAGGAACTGGGCCTGGCTAGTCCAGGGAAGAGAAGGACCAGGGGAGACCGGAGAGCATCTTCCAATATTTGAGGGGCTGCCAGAGAGGAGGAAGGGGTCAAGCTATTTTCTAAAGCGCCTGTAGGCCAGACAAGGAACAATGGATGGAAACTGAACTAGGAGAGATTCAACCTGGAAATTTATTTATTTATTTATTATTGGGACTTGTATGCCGCCCCATCTCCAAAGACTTCAAGTGGCTCACAACTAAGAAACAACAGCAATAAATAATTAAAAAGAGATTAAACCCAATTACAAGCCCAAACAAATTTAAATACATTAAAAATATGTTAAAAATATAAATATAAAGATATTTAGGAGCCAGATTGGGTCGTCCCCTTCATTCCTTCTCGGGAGGGTGGCATAAGGGCTTGCCATGCCGTTAGAAAGCGGTGCCAGTCTTGGCCCATGTCTCTCAGGGGCCATCAGCAGTTCTGTTCGAGAAGACCTCTTTAAAACAAAACAACAACAACAACAAAAAAAGTCAAACAAAAACCCACCTGTGCTTCTGAGCACCTCAGCTTTTCAGAACCTTTGGCTGAAATTGGATCCCTATCTCAGGATGACTTTACAGGGTAAAAATTCAGGCGTGTCCTCAGCTACCGATCTCAGAATGAAAAAATAAAATCAAATGGAATTTCCCAAACGGCACAGAGGTGCAAATGCAACGTATCTCCAAAAGCTAGAATGATTTTTAAAAAAATTTAAAAAGAAAGATTGTTTTCACAAAATCCAATAAGAAGGAAAATTCGGTTGCTGCAAAGGGTTATGCCGGATGTTTGTGTGTGTGAGAGAAAGAGAGAGGGAGGGAAGGAAGGACGGAAAAGGAAAGAAAGAAGGAAGG
>CM019150.1:319758-339302 GCA_009733165.1 Naja naja
AATATGGAGGGATGTACTGGGGCCACGGCCACTGGAGAGGATCAGTAATACAAGAAAAAGGCTCTTTTATAACGATAGCTGCATTTCTAAGGCAGAGCAGGAGACACAGCTCATCCTCGGCTTACAACCACCATTGAGCCCCAAATTTCCATTGCTAAGCAAGTTGAATGAGCTGAGCTTGGCCCCCAATTTACGACCGTTTTTGACCCAGTAAGCTCAGCGAAGCTGCAGTTGTTCAGTGACTCCTGCGGTCGTTAAATGAATCCAGCTCCCCCTCCATGGATTTGCCTGTCGGAAGCCAGCTGGGTAGGTCAGAGACGGTAGTCATGTGACACTGCAACTGCCATGAGTACATGCCAGTTGCCAAGCCTCTGGATTTTGATCACGGAACCACAGGGATGCTACAACGGTCGTAAGTGCGAATACTAGTCATAACTCAGTTTTTTCAGTGTTGCACCTTCAAGCGGTTGCTAAACAAATGGCTACCTGGATTCATTTGAATTAATGGGATTAATTTGAATCAATTAGTAGGATTTGAATCAATGGAATTAATTTGAATCAATTAATGGAATTAATTTGAATTAATGGAATTAATTTGAATTAACCAATGGAATTAATTTTAATTAATGGACTTAATTTGAATTAACCAATGGAATTAATTCAAATTAATGGAATTAATTTGAATTAATGCAATTTGAATCAATGGAATTAATTCAAATTAATGGAATTAATTTGAATTAATGCAATTTGAACCAGTTAATGGGATTAATTTGAATTGTTTAATGCAATTAATTTGAATTATTTATGGAATTTGAACCAATTAATGGAATTTGAATTAATTAATGGAAAATCCCAGCAGGCACCTGTGTGGGCTTTAAATCTCACTAAGGGCTGGCTCCCTTGTCTTTCCACAGATCAAGAGCTGTTGGAGGAAGACATTGCAAAATTGCAGAAGGAGCTCAAAGTGAAAGTTAGCAACCTCATGGAAGCCCAAGGTAGGCCTCCCCGCCTGGCTCCCTAACCTGGTTCCAAAGGAAACCTGAGTTGCCTTCTCTTCGTCTTTTCCACGTGCTAATTGTGCGAACGGCATCTTATCTTGCTTGGTGCTCTTGTCAACACACTGGAACTGAGGGATGGGAAGAGCCGGGTGGAATAGAGATAGCTGGGGCTGGGTAGCCAAAGCAAAATACTTTCTCCTGGGGAAGCAAGGACGTTCCAACCGCGGGCTGGAGTAATCAGGCAAGCAGGCCAGCACCTAGACTGGACAATGGGGCTGTTTGAGGCAAAGGGCAAACGTTCACTTTTTAATTACCATATTTTTCGGACTATAAGACGCACCAGACCATCAGATGTACCTAGGTTTAGAGGAGGAAAACAGGAAAAAAAATAGCCTTTTTGCCTCCGCGCGTCCCGTTTTTGCCCTCCCGGTGTCTGGAAGGCCGAAAATGGGATGTGCTGAGGGTTTCGGGAGGCCAAAAGCCGGCCCATATTTGCTGTATAAAATTTATTTTTTATTTTATTTTATTATTTTATTTATTTTTATTTTATTTTATTTTATTTTCATTTAATTTAATTTTATATTTATTTATTTTATTTATATTTATTTTATTTATTTATTTAATTTATTTAATTTTATGTATGTATGTATGTATGTATGTATGTATTTATTTATTTATTTATTTATTTATTTATTTATTTATTTATTTATGAGACTTATATGCCGCCCTATCTCCCTGAGGACTCAGGGTGGCTTACAATAATAAAAAACATGAATACAAATATTAAAAAACTATTAAACCCAAAGTCTCATAAGACCGTTAAAATTTAAAACTACAACTAAAAACCCTCCCTTCCCCCCCGCATCAGTCCGGGTAGCCGAGTTGGAACAGCCATGTTTTTAGGCCACAGCGGAAGGATCGGAGGTCAGGGACCACCCGGAGCTCCAGGGGCAGCTGGTTCCATAGGGTGGGTGCTTCCACAGAGAAGGCCCTACCCCTGGGGGTCGCCAGCCGACATTGCCTGGCTGACGGCCCCCAGAGGAAGCCCTGCCGGTGGGAACGCATGGGACGATGGGAAACCGTTATTGGCATCAGGGTCTCCCACAAATAAAGAGACCCTGCTGTAAGAGCCTTGGTGGTGCAGGCTGTTAAACGCCTAGCACTTAGTTCCAGCTGCCTGCAATTAGTGCAGGCTCGAATCCCACCAGGCTCAAGGTTGACTCAGCCTTCCATTCTCTCAGGGTAGGTACATTGAGGACCCAAGATTGTTGGGGGCAATAAGCTGACTTTATAAAAATGCCGCTTAGTAATAAGCAGGCATATACAACGGAAGGAAGGCTATTGCTGAGCGCATTGGGTTGTGCTCCAAAAAATTGTAAGCCGCCCTGAGTCTTTGGAGAAGGGTGGCATATAAATGTAATAAAAAAAACAAACCCTGGTCCAATGCCATGAAGGGCTTTATAGGTCAAGACCAGCACCTTGAATGCCCACGCATTTCCAACCACTTTTTTGGGGGGAGGGGAGAAAAATGTGTGCCTTATAGTCTGAAAAATACGCTAGGTGAAAACCGCAGGAATCTTCAGAGTCGGTTTTCATCAGCCTGTGCCAATACGATATCTCCCAATAAAGCTGTTCTTTGAGGAATCTACCTGCTAGGGGTGTGTTACTTGGAATCCCAACAGCTATTGGATCCTGTCCTGAGCATCAAGTGGCACACTGAAGATTTCCTTCCCTCCAATCTGGAGGTTGTTCCTGAGAGCCATGTGGGGAAGAGGCTGGACTAGGAGCTGGGAAACCCAGAGTCTGCTCCCTTCTCCCCCGTCCCCTCCAATTCACAGTGGTTCCCTGGGTATCTTTGGTCTATTCCCTACCTCTCAATCCCAGAGGCGATGTGGTAGATTAGGAGGAAGGGAGACTTGGGTTCTTTTATTTATTTATTTTTATTTAATTTTATTTAGCTTTTGTATCTTGGCTTTATTTATTTTTATATATGCTTAATACTCCTTAATACTCCTCCTATTTTGCCCACAGCCACTGTCGGATGGGGTGGGCTGGGAGACAGGGATTAACACAGTCACCCAGCCAGCTTTCACGCCTAAATGGGGACTAGAACTCACCATCTCCTGGTGATTGGCCCAAAGACACCCAGCCGGCTTTCATACCTAAGGCTGAACTAGAATTCACCATCTCCTGGTGACTGGCTCAGTCACCCAGCCGGTTTCCATGCCTAAGGCTGAACTAGAACTCACCACCTCCTGGTGATTGGCCCAAAGGCACCCAGCCAGCTTTCATACCTAAGGCTGAACTAGAACTCACAGTCTCCTGGTGATTGGCTCAGTCACCCAGCTGGTTTCCATGCCTAAGGCTGAACTAGAACTCACCGTCTCCTGGTGATGGGCCCAAAGTCACCCAGCTGGCTTTCATGCTTAAGGGAGGACTAGAACTCACCATCCCCTGGTGACTGTCCCAAAGACACCCAGCCAGCTTTCATACCTAAGGCTGAACTAGAATTCACCATCTCCTGGTGATTGGCTCAGTCAACCAGCCGGTTTCCATGCCTAAGGCTGAACTAGAACTCACCATCTCCTGGTGATTGGCCCAAAGGCACCCAGCCAGCTTTCATACCTAAGGCTGAACTAGAACTCACAGTCTCCTGGTGATTGGCTCAGTCACCCAGCTGGTTTCCATGCCTAAGGCTGAACTAGAACTCACCGTCTCATGGTGATGGGCCCAAAGTCACCCAGCTGGCTTTCATGCTTAAGGGAGGACTAGAACTCACCATCCCCTGGTGACTGTCCTAAAGTCACCCAGCCATCTTTCATGCCAGTGATGGGACTACAACTCACTGTCTCCTGGTTTTTAGCCTGGTGCCTTAGCCCCTGAACCAAACCGGCTGCTAATGGCTTAATAATGTCTCCTTAATCTTCCTGAAGGTAAACCAGAACTGAAAGGCTACGATTTGAAACCCTTGACGGCTGAAGAAACGTGGTTCATGAGGAAAGTGGTGGACAGCTGAGGCCATCTCCTGGTGTGGATTCACGCGGCAGCTGTCGGCGTGGGCAGTGTGCAAAAGAGAGTTGCTTTCCATGCTGCCACGCTCTTGGAACGTTTGCCGAGCAGTTGAGCATTTCATGGGCGTCTTTATGCCCCTCTCGTAAAGCTAGTCAGATGCCTCCAGATCTGACCAGAGAAGACCTGCTTGACCCCTTGAGGATTTGAAAAGGTGAAAAAGGTGAAATTTTGAGGCGAGAGTTCCTTGAGGTCAGAATTTTGCACGTGTGAGATTTGATATTGAATGCGAATGATTGAAAAGTGAGATTGTAGGTCTTCAGACTTTTCTACCAGTTTTTAGGCGCAGGTGTGTGACAATAAATTGAACAAGATTCCAACATCTGATGGGAGAAGGGTGGAAAATGATTCCTGCTTTGCTTTGGTTGTGTCTGTCTACCCACAGCAATTGTCTCTGTTAAAACTCTGGAAAAGAAGGACAATTCATCCCCCGTTTCATCCATGGCTTTGCCCTCTGTTTATATATCCTACCTTGCCCTGACAGTGTTAGTGGGATTGTGGTTTTCTTCTTGGTAGTTCCTGGATTAGGCTGTCCTTTAACGTAGTCACTGTATCTAATCAGAGAACAAAGCCCATTCCCTCGTAGCACTGATGATGTTACCTACTTGGGTCATGAAACGTCTGCAAGAAATCAACCAAGCTCAGAGAGCACCAAGCACCACACAGTAGTCATCTCCTTCTCCTCCTCCTTCATCCTCCTCCCCCTCCTCCCCTTCTGGCACTGATGATGTTCCCTAGTTGGGTCATGAGGCGTCTGCAAGAAAATCACCAAGCTCAGAGAGCAGCAAGCACCACACAGTCGTCTTCTTCTTCCTCCTCCTCCTCCTCTTCTTCTTCTTCTTCCTCCTCCTCCTCCTCCTCCTCCTCCTCCTCCTCCTCCTCCTCTTCTTCTTCTTCTTCTTCTTCTTCTTCTCCCTCTTCTTCCTCTTCCTCTTTTTCCTCCTCCCTCTTCCCCTTCTTCCCTCCCCCCCCCTCCCCCACAAACTCCACTCCTTTCTCCCCCTGATGATGTTACCTAGCGTGGTAAGGAAACATCTGCAAGAAAGCAACCCGGCTCAGAGAGCCCCCAAGGGACCCCACCATTCCCAGGTAACAATATTTGCCATGAAGGCCGAAAGAAGGTTTTCAAATGCTCCGTAGCGCAAAGGTGTTCTTTTATGATTCCCGCTCACTCCAAAAGATTTGGATTGGAATCCGGGTGGCAGAAGCTTCAGTGCCACAGGGCAGAAGTTGTGCCACTGGGCGAGCAAACAACTTCTACAGCCTTTCGCCATGTTTCGCAGCCGGTCTGTCTCCGGAAGGCATCTCCGCCACGGGGACAACGTCCTGCTGGTTCATCCATCTTCAGAGCCAGTCGAAACTCCTTCGAGGTTGAAGGATGTGACCCCACCACCACCACCACCACCACCCAAAATAAAGGGGCATCCAGCTGACATCCAGGTGGAGGCAGAAATCCTGGAAACAGTTCCTTGGTTGAGCTCTGCAAAGCAGGGACTTCCTCCCATCCCTGTCCGGCTTCTGGTCGTTATTATTATTTCTTTTTTTTTTTTTTAAAAAAATCCAGCCACCTTCTGGCTGAGCGTTAATTCTTTTGCTGCGCCTGGAACGACTTGAAAAGTTGCTTCAGCTGTTTCTTCCTGTCGTTGCTGTAACCTGCAGCGGAAGAGATAGAATAGAATAACAGAGTTGGAAGGGGCCTTGGAGGTCTTCTAGTCCAGCCCCCCCCGCCCAAGCAGGAGACTCTACACCATCCCAGACAAATGGCTGTCCAGTCTCTTCTTAAAAACCTCCAGTGATGGAGCGCCCACAACCTCTGGTGGCAAGCAGTTCCGCTGGTTCATTGCTCTCCCTGTCAGGAAAATTCCTCCTTAGTTCCAGGTCTTTGATTACCCCTAATCACAAATCGCTCCTTGCTTAGTTTCCATCCGTTGCTGCTTCTGCTGCTTTCTGGAGCTTTGGAGAATAATTTGACCCCCTCTTCCTTTGTGGCAGCCCCTCAAATACTGGCAGGCTGCTATCCTGTCACGCCCCCCACCGTCCTTCTTTAGACTATTAGACTATTCAGTTCAGACTTGAGTGGGAAGGGACCCTGAAGGTCTTCTAGTCCAACTCCCCTGCTCAAGCAGAATAACAAGGGCTGGAAGGGACCTTAAGAGGTCTTCTAGTCCAGCCCCCAGTTCAGGCACGAGACCCTTAGAGAATTACAGAATAACAAGGGCTGGAAGGGACCTTAAGAGGTCTTCTAGTCCAGCCCCTGTCAGAATACAGAATAACAAGGGCTGGAAGGGACCTTAAGAGGTCTTCTAGTCCAACCCCCTGTCAGAATACAGAATAACAAGGGCTGGAAGGGACCTTAAGAGGTCTTCTAGTCCAGCCCCCAGTTCAGGCACGAGACCCTTAGAGAATTACAGAATAACAAGGGCTGGAAGGGACCTTAAGAGGTCTTCTAGTCCAACCCCCTGTCAGAATACAGAATAACAAGGGCTAGAAGGGACCTTAAGAGGTCTTCTAGTCCAGCCCCCTGTCAGAATTACAGAATAACAAGGGCTAGAAGGGACCTTAAGAGGTCTTCTAGTCCAACCCCTGTCAGAATACAGAATAACAAGGGCTGGAAGGGACCTTAAGAGGTCTTCTAGTCCAGCCCCCTGTCAGAATACAGAATAACAAGGGCTAGAAGGGACCTTAAGAGGTCTTCTAGTCCAACCCCCTGTCAGAATACAGAATAACAAGGGCTGGAAGGGACCTTAAGAGGTCTTCTAGTCCAACCCCTGTCAGAATACAGAATAACAAGGGCTGGAAGGGACCTTAAGAGGTCTTCTAGTCCAGCCCCCAGTTCGGGCATGAGACCCTTAGAGAATTACAGAATAACAAGGGCTGGGAGGGACCTTAAGAGGTCTTCTAGTCCAGCCCCCTGTCAGAATACAGAATAACAAGGGCTAGAAGGGACCTTAAGAGGTCTTCTAGTCCAACCCCCTGTCAGAATACAGAATAACAAGGGCTGGAAGGGACCTTAAGAGGTCTTCTAGTCCAGCCCCCAGTTCGGGCACGAGATCCTTAGAGAATTACAGAATAACAAGGGCTGGGAGGGACCTTAAGAGGTCTTCTAGTCCAACCCACTGTCAGAATACAGAATAACAAGGGCTGGAAGGTACCTTAAGAGGTCTTCTAGTCCAACCCCCTGCTCAGGCAGGAGACCCTATACCGCTTTAGACAAATGGACCTTCAATCCCTTGTTGAAAGCCTCCAGTATTGGCAATAACACAAGGCTAAATTAAAAAATGGTACAGGGGGTCCTTGACTTACGACCGCAATCTGGACCGGAATCTTCATTGTTGAGCAAGGCAGGTGTGTCTGATCTTGCAATCTTTTTTTTTTCCCTTGGTCGTTGAAGCAAATTGCTGCAGTTGTTAAACGAACCGTTTAAGCGCTTGTTAAAGTAGACCTCATCTTAGTGACCCCTAACTGAGCCTACAATTTATGTGGTTCAGTGAGACGGTTGAGTTTTGCCCCATTTTGCAAACTTTCTGGCCTCGGTTGCTAAGTGAATCACTGCAGTCGCTAAGCGAGCAGCCCGGTCGTTAAGCGAATCCGGTTTCCCCATTGACTTGGCTTGTCAGAAGGTCGCAAGAGGAGATCACACGACCCATGGGACACAGCCACGGTCATAAATAGGAAGGAACCATTTGCTGAGTATCTGAATTTTGATCATGTGATCATGGGGATGCTGCAAAGGTCATAACTGGGAAAGACTAAGGGCCGTTGCAATTTTTGAGCGGTCACTAAGCGATTTGCTGCAAGTCGAGGACTGCCTGGATTGACTTTGCTTGTGGGAAGCCAGCTGGGAAGGTCGCAAATGACACTCATGTCCCCGGGACACTGCAACCATTGTAAATATATGCCGGTTTGTTGTGGCCCGCCGGCAGCCAGCGGAGCTGTCGGCAGAATCAGACAGCGAGGAGGTTGGGGAGGAACCTGGGCCAGTCCTGGAGTCTGGGGAAGGCTCTGATGAGTTGTTGGAGGCAGAGATGGGGCCAGGGCCCTCCAACAGTTATCAGCTGCCTTTGGAGTCAGAGATCAGCAGGGAAGAAGAACAGCTGGAGCCTGTTCCTGATGTGCGCATGCACAGAGCTGCCAGACGAAGGGAACAGCTAAGGAACAAGGGTCGACTGGGGAGTAAAGACTCAGGTGGATGGTGAATGGCCCCTCCCAGAGGGAATGAAGAGGAGCAAAAGGGGAGTGGTGTTTGCAGGGAGGAGGACTGTAGTGTTCTCTAAGGTTGATAGACAGATATTTGTTGCCCAACTAAGTAACAACATCAGTGCTCAAAGAGTCAGGTTTGCACTCTCTACCAGTTGTGGCTCAACAGCGGAGCTGGCAACAGACTCAGACAGCGAGGAGGTTGGGAAGGAACATGGGCCAGTCCTGGAGTCTGGGGAAGGCTCTGATGAGGGCTCTACATTGGAATCAGAGATGGGGCCAGGGCCATCCGGCAGTTATCAGCTGCCTTCGGAGTCGGAAATCAGTGGGGAAGAAGAACAGCTGGAGCCTGTTCCCAGTGTGCGCATGAGCAGAGCTGCCAGACGAAGGGAACTGCTAAGGAACAAGTGTCGACTCGGGAATAAGGGCTCAGGTGCACAGTGAATGGCCCCTCCCAGAGGGAATAAAGAGGAACGAAAGAGGAGTAGGGTTTGCAGGAGACAATTAGTTCAGTTCATTCGGGTGAAGATCTGTTCCTGACTTCCTGCCAAGTAATTGCAGCTACAGCGTGGCGTTTGGAAGCTATCGGCCTGGCAACTCTCCCAGCCTGATCAAGGACTGTAGTTGTGCAATCTCACGAAAGGCTGTTTGCCGGGGCTTTGCTGGAGAGGAATTCCCTTGAACCCAAATAAAAAGGGGTTTTATGAGGAATCGGCTTCATGATCATGGGAACGAAGCCTAGGTCAGGACACGGTTGCCAGGCTTCCTAATTTGAATCCCGTGACCATCGGGGATGCCATGACAGTCGTAAAGTGGGGGCCAGTCGTCGGTCACTTTCCTCGGTGCCCTTGTAACTTTGAACGGCCGTTAAACGAATATTCCGTAAGTCAAGGACTGCCCGTCTTGGGACCATCCCGCCACAGTGCACTGCCAGCCTCCAAAACATCAACATCCCACCCTCAAGCACCCTCACCAGAGCCATCGGGTGCCATACCTAGGTGTGTATTTGCCACAAAGCCGTTCATCGGCGTGTCCAGATTTGCGTCTTCTCTGCTGACGGGGCCGTCGTTCCACATGAGATCAAAGCCCCCAATGCGTTTTTCCTTCCCTGTCAGCCTGCAAGGACCAAGAATGAAAGAGAGGGGGGGGAAAAGGGCATCTTCCAATATTTGAGGGGCTGCCCCAAAGAAGGGGGTCAGGTGTCAAGCTGTTCTCCAAAGCACCAGGAGGCAGGACAAGAATCAATAGACGGAAATTTAGTTTAGTTTAGCTTATATTGTCCTTGCACCTCGTACAACGAAATCAAACACCATCTTCAGTGCACATCATGACCATGAAAATAAACACAAACATATCCTTCACATTCCACATATTGAACCGAAAACCCGCAATACCACACCAACACTGCACTATATAGTAGAACTTAATAGAGTTACTTGCTCTGGGATAGAAGCTGTTTTTCAGCCTATTTGTCCTTGTTTTTATTCTCCTGTACCGTCTGCCAGATGGTAATAGTTCCAAAAAAAGGGTGACCAGGATGAGATGGATCTTTGAGGATGTTTTGAACTTTCTGAAGGCAGCGGGAGCTATAAAGCTCTTCCAAAGAGGGGAGAGGGCAACCCAGGATCCTCTGAGGGGCAATGACGTTCACCCTCTGGAGTGCTTTTAATTAATGTTCTTTCTGCGCCAACTTAGGAAGCTCAAACTGCCCAAGGAGCTGCTGCTGATCCAGTTCTATAGAGGAATGATGGATCTGTCATCTGCACCTCTATCACTGTCTGGTTTGATTCTGCAACCCAACAGGACAGACACAGACTCCAGAGGGGAATCAGGACTGCAGAAAAAACAATTAATACCAACCTGCGTTCAGTTGAGGACCTATATCCTGTATGAGTCCAAAAGAGGGCTGTGAAAATATCTACAGACCCCTGACATCCTGGACATAAACTGTTTCAACTCCTTCCTTCAAAACAACGCTATAGAGCAAGGCTCTTCAAACTTGGCAAGTTTAAGACTTGTGGACTTCAACTCCCAGGATTCCTGAGCTAACATGACTGGAGGAGGAATTCTGGTAGTTGGAGTCCACAAGTCTTAAAGCTGTCAAGTCTGAAGACCCCTGATCTACAGTATCTATCTAATCTGGCTATCTCTATCTCTATCTATCCTATCCTATCCTATCCTATCCATCTATCTATCTATCTATCTATCTATCTATCTATCTATCTATCTATCTAATCCAAATGTCTTCAAACTTGACAGCTTTAAAGACTTGTGGGCTCCAACTCCCAGAATCCCTGAGCTAACTTGACTGGAGGAGGAATTCTGGGAGTTGGAGTCCACAAGTCTTAAAGCTGTCAAGTCTGAAGACCCCTGATCTACAGTATCTATCTCTATCTAATCTGGCTATCTCTATCTCTATCTCTATCTCTATCCTATCTATCCATCTATCTATTCTTATCTATCTATCTATCTATCCATCCATCATCCATCATCCACCATCCATCCCTCCTATCCTATCCTATCCTACCATATCCTCATCACTTCTATCCATCTATCTATCTATCTATCTATCTATCTATCTATCATCTATCTAATCTATATCTGTCTATATCTAATTTGTCTATATCTAATCTATATCTATCTAATCTGTCTTTATCTATCTAATGTCTTTATCTATCTATCATCTATCTATCTATCTAATCTATATCTATCTGTCTTGTCGTGTGGTCTATGTCTAATCTATATCTATTCTAATCTGTCTTTTATCTAATCTGCTCTTTTATCTATCTATCTATCTATCTATCTATCTATCTATCTATCTATCATCTATCTAATCTATCTCTGTCTATAGATCAATTTGTCTATATCTAATCTATATCTATCTAATCTGTCTTTATCTAATCTGTCTTTATCTATCTATCTATCTATCTATCTATCTATCTATCTATCTATCTATCTAAATCCAAATTGTCTTCAAACTTACGACAGCTTTAAAGACTTGTGGTTCCAACTCCCGAATCCCTGAGCAACATGACTGGAGGAGGAATTCTGGGAGTTGGAGTCCACAAGTCTTAAAGCTGTCAAGTCTGAAGACCCCTGATCTACAGTATCTATCTCTATCTAATCTGTCTATCTCTATCTATCCTATCCTATCCTATCCATCTATCTATCTATCATCTATCATCTATCTATCTATCTATCATCTATCTAGTCTATATCTATCTGTCTATATCTAATTTGTCTATATCTAATCTATATCTATCTAATCTGTCTTTATCTATCATCTATCATCTATCATCTATCTGTCTATCATCTTATCTAATCTATATCTATCTGTCTATATCTAATTTGTCTATATCTAATCTATCTATATCTAATCTGTCTTTATCTATCTATCTATCTATCTATCTATCTATCTATCTATCTATCTAATCCAAATGTCTTCAAACTTGACAGCTTTAAAGACTTGTGGGCTCCAACTCCCAGAATCCCTGAGCTAACATGACTGGAGGAGGAATTCTGGGAGTTGGAGTCCACAAGTCTTAAAGCTGTCAAGTCTGAAGACCCCTGGATCAAAGGATCACATCCACACCTGCTCTCAAATTCAACCTCCACCAATGGGTTAGTCAGCATCATCATCCCCAGATAGCATGGCCATTGGCTGGTTGGTTGGTTGGTTGCTCTCTCTCAGAGTCCCAAACTTGTCACTTGAAGACTTGTGGACTTCCATCTCCCAGAATCCCTGAGCTAACATGACTGGAGGAGGAATTCTGGGAGTTGAAGTCCACAAGTCTTAAAATGGCCATGTTTGGGGACCCCTGCTCTATCTGGAAGGGATGAGGTTGAAGATGACCGGCCCGAATGGATCACGTATGGTCAAATCTTGGTTTGTGCAAGAAACAACAGGGCAGCCACGAAGTGAGGAAGTTGGTTACCTCTTTTGTATGCTTTCTCGGTGTCTCCTAATGTTGTTGTGGAAAAAAACGTGTTCCACGCCCATCCCCCCCAACCTGTCTTCGTGCTCTACTCACCGCCCTTCCATGTCCACAATGTTCAATGTGTCCTCCAAGATGCGTGTCTTGAGGTCGTGGTCTTCCTGGCTGCTGGCGGTGAGGGATGGAGAGGCATTGACCTCCAGCAACCACCTGTGCGGGACAGCACAACGAGGGTCAGAGTTAGAAGGGGGATCTGTTCCTGCTTGGGCAGGGCGATTGGACTGGATGACCTACAAGGTCCCTTCTGACTCTGTTAATCTGTTGCAGGCTGAGCTTTTGACGGTTCTTCTAGTCCAGCTGTTTGGACGCCTGGGTCCTTCTTCTTACAGACGTTTCACGACCCAACTACGGAGCGTCATCTGTGTGGAAGGGAGTGGAGTCTGTGGAGAGGAGGAGAACTGTGGGGCCACTGATGCTCTCTGAGCTGGGTTGTTTTCTTGCAGACGTTTCATGACCCAACTAGGGAACATCATCAGTGCTAGAAGGGAGCTGAGGAGGAGGAAGAAGAGGAGGAAGAGGATTGTGGGGTCTTTTCTGCTCTCTGACCTTGTTTGTTTGCAGATGGTTCATGACCCACCTAGAGAATGCCATTGGTACTGGAAGGGAGGGGAGGGGAGTGCTTGAAACTGCCCTCCTTTGTGGTACTGATGGTGTTATCTAGTTGGGTCATGAAATGTTTGCAAGAAAACCACCCAGCTCAGAGAAAACCAAGGATCACCACCTCCACCTCCTCCTCTTCTTCTTCCTCCTCTTCTTCCTCTTCTTCCTCCTCTTCTTCTTCTTCTTCCTCCTTCTCTTCTTCTTCTTCTCCTTCGTCATCCCCTTCCTCCTACCCTTCTGGCACTGATGATGTTCCCTAGTTGGGTCATGAAATGTCTGCAAGAAAATCACCAAGCTCAGAGAGCACCAAGGACCCCACAGTCCTCCTCCTCCTCCTCCTCCTCCTCCTCCTCCTCCTCCTCCTCTCTACAAACCCCATTCTCTACCAGCACTGATGATGTTACCTTGGCGGGGCATGAGACGTCTGCAAGAAAATCACCAAGCTCACAGAGCACCAAGGACCCCACAGTTGTCCTCCTCCTCCTCCTCCCCCCTCCTCCACCTACCTGCAACTCCCCTCCCTTCTAACACTGATGATGTTACCTAGTTCGGTCATGAAATGTCTGCAAAACAACAACCACCAAGCTCCAAGGGCCCCTCACCCACATCAAGCCAAAGAACAAGCAGTCCTCAAGTTACAACTCCAGTGGGGACCAGAATTTCCACTTGCTAAGCCACTAAGCAAGCGAGTTATAACTGCCAAACAAGCCAGCCAAAGAACTTACAAATCCGCCCTCCTCAAGACTGACAGCGCAAGCCACTAGAATATAAACCGAGAGTAAACCCTACGCCCTACTAGCACTGATGATGTGACTTAATTTTGGTGGTGAAGCATCTGCAGGAAAGGAACCAAACGCACGGAGCACCAAGGACCCCTTAGCTTTAGGGGTCTCTGGAACTTGCAGATAAAATTCTTCCCAAGGGCTGGAATGCGCCGCTTCGAGGGAGGAAGTTGGAATCCCATAGCTGCGTTTATAATTTTTATGTTTGAAGCCTTGATGCTCACCTATTTATCATCAACAGTTAACACATGATATTGCCCTCGCTAAGCCACGAAGCAAGCGAGGTGTTCACATTTGCTGGCTGGCTGGGGTATTCCGGGAGTCGAATTCCACCACCCCCACCCCCACCCCTGCCATGGTCAAAGGTCAAAGGTTGGGGAGGGGGCGGACCCTGCCTGAAGAGCCACCCCTCCCCCGCTGCCCTCCTTACGGCTTGAGGTTCTGGTCGATCAGGATGTCGTAGCCGTAGAGCTCAAAGCAATGTTTGTCGCTGATGATCACTTTCTGGACGCTCTGGAGGCTCTTGATGAAAATGTTGTCCATTTCGGAGAAGAGCATCTCCGCGGCTTCGGCCCCGTGCTTGGCCGTCAGGTAGAGGCGGAACTGCTGGATCATCCATTTGCAGCCCTGCCGGGGAAGGAGAGCCAGAGGTGGATGCGGCACGGGGGGGGGGGGGAGGGGAGGAGGAGGAGGAGGAAGAGGAGGACCACTGCCACCACAAAAGCCGACCAACTCTCGAGGGAAGGGCCTGTCTGAGGTTCATCTCCAGGAATGAGACACCTCCCCACCCACCGCCGAGTGGCATCTCTGTCTTCGGCACTGTAACATCGTCCCTCCGTTGGCCCATCACCCACCCACAGATTTGGGGATTTATTTTGCTTTTTAGGGGTCACTTTGTGAGGTCCTTGGTGCTCTCTGAGCTGGGTGGCTTTCTTGCAGACGTTTCAACACTCAACTAGGGAACGTTATCAGTGTTAGAAGGGATGGGGGTTTGGGGAGAAGAGGAGGAGGAGGGCAGAAGGAGGAGGAGGGGGGGACTGTGGGGTCCTTGGTGCTCTCTGAGCTTGGTGGTTTTCTTGCAGACGTTTCATGACCCAATTAGGGAACATAATCAGAGCTAGAAGGGATGGGGGTTTGTGGAGAGGAGGAGGAGGAACAATTGTGGGGTCCTTGGTGCTCTCTGAGCTGGGATGTTTTCCTGCAGACATTTCATGACCCAACTAGCTAACATCATCAGTGCTGGAAAGGAGGGGATTGTGGATGAGGAGGGGAGGAGGAGGAGGAGGAGGAGGAGGAGGAGGAGGAGGAAGAAGAGCAGAAATGGAGGTGGAGGACGAGGACTGTGAGGTCCTTGGTGCTCTCTGAGCTACGTTGTTTTCCTGCAGACATTTCATGACCCAACTAGGGAACATCATCAGTGCTGGAAAGGAGGGGGGATTGCATGGATGAGGAGAGGAGGAGGAGGAGGAGGAGGAGAGGAGAGGAGGAAGAGGAATGAAGAGGCAGAAATGAGGAGGACAGGACTGTGAGGTCCCTTGGTGCTCTCTGAGCTGTTGTTTTCTGCAGACATTTCATGGCCCCACCAGGGATCATCATCGTGCTGGAAGGGGGGATTGCATGGATGAGGAGGAGGAGGAGGAGGAGGAGGAGGAGGAGGAGGAGGAGCAGAAATGGAGGTGGAGGACGAGGACTGTGAGGTCCTTGGTGCTCTCTGAGCTGGGTTGTTTTCCTGCAGACATTTCATGACCCAACTAGGGAACATCATCAGTGGTAGAAGGGAGGAGGGTTCGCAGATAGAAGGGGGTGGTTGTGGGAGAGGAGGAGGAGGAAGAAGACTTTGGGGCCCTTGGTGCTGACAGGACAAGCATATAAACAGAAAGTAAACTGCACTCCCTTCTAGAACTGATGATGTTTCCTGGTTGGGTCAGGAAACATCTGCCAGAAAACCACCCAGCTCAGAGAGCACCAAGCACCCCACACTTCCTCCTCCTCCTCCTCCTCCTCCTTACACCCCACTCCCTTGTAGCACTGATGATGTTACCTACTTAGGTCATGAAACATCTGGAAGAAAGCAATCCTGATGGCCACCGCAGACACACATCAGTGCGGTCACAGTCAACATCTGGGCATTTCTGACAAACCTCCCCTTCCTTCATTATTGCAAAAAATAACCAATAGCCACCTCGGTGCTCCGTCCTTATTTTCTTGGCTTCTTGCAAACCCCTCCAAGAACTACCGCACAGCCTTATAAGGGGAAAGACCACGAGTTATAAACAGAAGATCTTTTTTTTAAAAAAAAAATGCCTACTTTCTCGGGATCGTAGTCGGGGGCCGTCTTCTGCACAGCTACATTGGTCAGGTGAATGTCTGGCATCGAGGAGCTAAGGATCGTGCAGATGGAAAGAAAACGGCGCAGGTGGAAGTCCTCGATTTTCAACCGTTCATTCAGCGACCGCTAGAAGTTGCAGCGGTCGCTGAACGAGGGATTCCTGCAACACCCAGCTACCTACTTCCCCGTTGGCGACTTATCTGCCGCCTCCTTCCTTGAATACTTCCTAGCAAAATCCTGTTATGTATTAAATCAGTGGTCTCCAAACTCAGCATCTTTTAAGATGGGGGGACTTCAACTCCCAGAATCCCTAGCCAGCCATGCTGGGTCATTGTGGGCCAGTCGCTCTTTTTTAGCCCTAAGAAGGAGGCACTGGCAAGGCAAGTTACCAGGAGTCAACATTTAATTTTGAAGACACACCAAAATGACAAAGGGTTTGACTACTTCAGTGGTTCTCAGCCTTGGTAGTGGGGGGACTTCCACTCCCAGAATTCCCCAGACAGCCTGCTTTAAGATAGGTGGACTCCAACTCCCAGAATTCCCCAGCCAGCATGCTTTAAGGGGTGGACTTCAACCTGCAGAATTCCCCAGCTGGCATGCCTTAAGATGGCTGGACTTCCACTCCCAGAATTCCCCAGCCAGCATGCCTTAAAATGGGTGGACTCCAACTCCCAGGATTCCCTAGCCAGCATGCTTTAAGGGGTGGACTTCAACCCCCAGAATTCCCCACCTTCCCTGTCCCTGCCTCCCCCTCCCCAGTAGCGCCTCCCAGTCTCTCTGGAAGCAGGTCTCAGGATACACTGATCATCCAAGGTGTTCAGGGTGAACCGCGTGTTGGAGAAGCGAGCAAAACCGTCTCGGTACAGCCACGCTTTGAGAGGGAGATACTGCGGGAAAGAGAAGTTGGTGAGGGGAGCCAGGATCGCCCCAGAATTCCCCAGCCAGCAGGCTTGAGGCTGAATGGACTTCAACTCCCAGAATCCCCTATTCAGCATGCCTGAGGCTGAATGGACTTCAACTCCCAGAATCCCCTATTCAACATGCTTGAGGATGAATGGACTTCAACTCCCAGAATCCCCTACTCAGCATGCATGAGGCTGAATGGACTTCAACTCCCAGAATCCCCTACTCAGCATGCCTGAGGCTGAATGGACTTCAACTCCCAGAATCCCCTACTCAGCATGCATGAGGCTGAATGGACTTCGCCTCCCAGAATCCCCTATTCAACATGCTTGAGGATCAGTGGACCAACTCCCAGAATTCCTAGCCAGCATGCTTAGGGTGAATGGACCCAATTCCCAACATGCTTAAAGATGGACTTCAACTCCCAGAATCCCTGCTCAGCAGGCTTGAGGATGAATGAACTTCAACTCCCAGAATCCCTAGTCAACATGAAGGTAGTCCTTGACTTACAACAGCAATGGGAGCCTCTTAAGGTCATCAGTCTTGGGATGTAAAAGCAGGTCAGGAGACCAGCTTGATTTCACGACCACTGGTTTGCCGTCGTTGTTAAGCGAAGGTGGCGGTCATAAAGCCAGCCCCGGTCATTAAGCGAACTTCGATTGTATTTGGCATTTTAAGGAAACCAGAAGCAAGCCTCAATTTTGGCCAAATTTGCACATTTACGTGATGCAAGACATTGGAAACAGCCAGGGTGGGATTCAGTTGGTTCGGATGAACGGATATTAAATTACATCTGGTTTGCCACCGGTAGTTGAACCGACCGGCTGGCCCCACCCACCTACCCTTCCCCTCCTAGGAGTCTCCATGTGGCCGTTTGGATGCAGGTAAGTGCAGGGTACACACAGGGGTGGGATTCAAAAATCCCAGCAACCCATTCGCTGCCTGGTTGCTGGGTAGGCAGGACCTGCGGAACTTCCTGTTTCCGGCTTCTGGTGGGCCTCCAGAGCCCGGGGTAGGCCGTTTTCGCCCTCCCAAGGGTCTGGAGGCCTCCCCCGGGCCTTCTGGGAGGGCAAAAACAGCCTCCCTTGAGCTCTGGAGGCCCACCGGAAGCCGGAAACAGGTCCATTTCCAGACTTCCGGAAGGCCTGTTTTTCGCCCTCCCAGGGCCTCCAGGCAGGGGCAGGGTGGGCGGGGCCAGCCGGTTGGTTGAATGGGAGGAAAACAAGTTGTAACTTTAACATCCGGTTCACCTGAACCTGGTCCAAACCGGTAGAATCCCACCCCTGGGTCCGTGCGGAGGCTCTGGGAGGGGGAAAAAACGGGCTGGGCCGGAAGTCCGGAAACGGGCCTCTTTCCAGTTTCCAGAGGGCCTATGGAGCCTGCGGGAGGCCATTTTCGCCCTCCCAGAGGCCTGAGGGAAGCCACTGGACTCTGGGGAAGGTGAAAAATGGCCTTCCTGAAAGTTTCGGAAGTCCAGATATGGGCCTGTTCCTGGCTTCCAGAGGGCCTCTGGATCCTGAGTGAAGCCGTTTTCACCCTCCCAGAGACCCGAGGGAAGCCCCAGGACAATGGGGAAGGCAAAAAACAGCCCTCCCGGAAGTTCCGGAAGTCTGGAAACGGGCCTGTTTCTGGTATCCAGAGGGCCTACAGAGCCTGAGTGAAGCCGTTTTCACCCTCCCAGAGGCCCAGGGAAGCCTCAGGACTGTGGGGAAGGCAAAAACAGCCCTCCCAGAAGTTCCGGAAGTCCAGAAATGGGCCTGTTTCTGGCCCGGAGGGTCTCTAGGGCCGGGGAGGCCATTTTCAGCCCTCCCAGAGGCCGAGGGAAGCCTCAGGACTCTGGGGAAGGTGAAAAATGGCCTTCCCGAAAGTTCTCGAAGTCCAGATACGGGCCTGTTTCTGGTATCCAGAGGGCCTACGGAGCCTGGGGGAGGCTGTTTTCACCCTCCCAGAGCCCAGGGAAGCCTCAGGACCGTGGGGAGGCAAACAGCCCTCCCGGAAGTTCGGGTCCAGAAATGGGCCTGTTTCTGGCAGCGAGGAGGATCGGAGCCAGTGAGGCCATTTCACCCCCAGACCCGAGGAAGCCTCAGGACTCTGGGGAAGGCAGAGCCTTCCGGAGTTCCATGAACCAGCCCACCTTTTCCATGCCCACCCAGCAACTGGGCAGAGAACGGTTGCTGGAATTTTGAATCCCACCCCTGGAAACAGCCTAAATGCAGCCTGGTTGCTAAAGCTAAATCCGTCCGTGACTTCAGAGGGTAGTGGGGGCATGGCCATCAGAACTGCAGAGTTCACTTTGTGACGGATAGCTGCGTTTGCTTAGCGACAGCCATAAAGAAGATCGTAAATTGCATCAGTGGTGACATATGCGACCGTAATGGGCATTCTCCATTCGGTCGTATTATGAATAGAGATATCCTTACAGGTTAGTCCTCGACGCAAACAATTGGTTTAGTGACCATTCAAAATTACAGCGGCGGGGAAAAAAAGAGACTTATGACCATTTTCACATGAAAAATGCAGCACCCCCCTAGTCACATGATCAAAATTCAGGCAGCAGGCCGCGATTTGTATTTGAGGCGGTCACAGAGTCCCAGGGTCATGATCCCCTTTGTGACCTTCTGACAACCAAGGCCAATGGAAGCCAGATTCATTTTAATGACCATGTTACTTG
>CM019150.1:350941-371253 GCA_009733165.1 Naja naja
CCCATGCCCTAGGATGAAGAAGCGGTGGTCCTGGGTCTTCCTCTGAATGCCCAGCCAGACTGTGCCCTTCCCCAGTTTCCTCCACAGCCACCAGAGCCACATTCCCACTCCCTGTCAGCTGCTCAACCTCCCCCTCGGAAGAGATTCCAACAGGGGCATGACAGTTCCCTCCCTCCAAATCCTAGCTCAGCCATGACCCCCCCTCCCCCTATTAGGCAGCAGGTCTCAGCCTAATAAGCAGCCTCTGGCTGTACTTTTCAATTCGGGTAGTCCTCGAATTACAACCATTTGTTTATAGCGACCGTTCAAAGGTGTCATGCCCCAGCATATAACTTTTATATACTGTTGTTGCTCTCTAGCCCCATCTAGTGGCTGGAGAGAGAAATATGCCCCAAGATACCATCTTTATACACTGTTATTGCTCTCTAGCCCCATCTAGTGGCCGGAGAGATAAATACCAAGTACATTGTTTGAAGCTGACCCAATCTCTTTTACCCATCAGCCTGCAGTCTCAAAACAAGTGCACACTGGGAAGCCAAACTCCATTTTCTTTAACATTTGGAGAAGGCAGAAGCACAAAGAAGAATCCATCTTAATCTGTGGCATGTGGTCCTCCAAGGACGAACCCACATCCCACACATAGAGCATCGCTGGTCAGATTTAAATTGCTTGTACTCGTTAATTGCTATGTAACTCAGCAGTAGCTCAGTACTGCCTATCTTGTATTTGGTTCTCATGGTATGTATTCCTATTTTCCCCAGTTTCACCCTATCCTGTTCTTTCAACAAAGCATCCAGATCTACGCACACAGTTTGCTTTATTGGAGGATAGATGGATTTAGCTCCATTTCGAGCTGCACATCGACTATCGTGTCGTGGGGACAAAACAAAAGTGGTAACAGAACTGGGGGAGGGAATTACTTTTTCACATGAAAGCTGCAACATCCCCCTTCTTTATATCGCAGTGGTAAGACCCCACTTGAAAACCTGTGTCCAGATTTCATCATCACAATACCAAAAAAGAAGTGGAGACTCTAGAAAGATTGCTGAGAAGAGCAACGAAGATGATTGGGGGGCCTGGAGGCTAAAACACAAAAGGACGGTTGCAGGAATTGGGCGTGTCTAGTTTAATGAAGAGAAGGGCTAAGGGTGACATGATAGCAGCCTTCCAGTATTTGAGGGGCTGCCCCAAAGAAGAGGGAGTCAAGCTATTCTCCAAAGCACCAGAAGGCAGGACAAGAAGCAACGGATGAAAACTCCTCAAGGAGAGAAGCAACCAGGAATTAAGGAGAAACTTCCTAGCGGTGAAGACAATTAACCAGTGGAACTGCTTGCCACCAGATGGATGCTTCATCACTGGAGGTTTTGAAGAAAAGAGTGGTCAGGTGTTTGTCTGGGATAGTTTTTAGTCCCCTGCTTGAGTAGAAGGTTGGACTAGAAGACCTCCAAGGTACTCTACACCAGGGGTCCTCTTCAAACTTGACAGCTTGAAGACTTGTGGACTTCAACTCCCAGAATTCCTCCTCCAGTCACGTTAGCTCAGGAATGCTGGGAGTTGAAGTCCCACAAGTCTTAAACTTGCCAAGTTCTATAACTTGGTTATTCTGAAAATGGCAACCCTTGAAAGCTTCCTGTTCCAGACTGGGGGGGGGGGAGACCAGGGGTGGGATTCAAATTTCTTAACAACCAGTTCTGTGGGCATGGCCTAATTTGTGGGTGTGCCTTGGTGGTCATGTGACTGGGTGGGTGTGGCTTGTACGTAAATATTGTATTTTATATATATGTGTGTGTGTGTGTGTGTGTGTATGGTATTCAGCTTGTGTATTGGGTTCATCTGTGAACCAAGACCTACATACATACATACATACATACATACATACATACATACATATATATTTTTGTAGATTTTCACGGGTAAAGGTATGTAGGTCTTGGTGTATTCGGGTCTTGTCCCGTGTAAGATTGAGATTATCTTGGTGACGTTTCGACGAGATCCCACTCGCCATCTTCAGGCTGGTGTCTTCGGCTTTGTGCTTGTGCCAGCAAAGCGTGATCTGAGCTGCCTTCTCTCTATAAATACTGGAGGGGAGTGTGGTGTGCTGGCTCTGTTGTAAGCGGGTTGGTTGGCTGTGTTGTTGGCTGTGTTGTCGCTTCTTGATTGGTTGATGGAATTGTGTTTGCTGATTGGTTGGCTGTGTTGTTGGCTGTGTTGTTGCTTCTTGATTGGTTGATGGAGTTGATGTTTGCTGATTGGTTGGCTTTTTTGTAAGAGCCTGTGTGGCTGAGGTAGTGGCTGTGTGTCCTTCAGCCAGCCTGAGACACCAGCCTGAAGATGATCGGAAACGGATGCCAATATTCTCAATCAAGGTATTACAATCATACAGGACAAGACCGAATACACCAAGACCTACATACCTTTACCCGTGAAAATCTATGAAAACATATATATATATATATAAATAATAAGGGCAACTTTTACCCAAAATAAGGCAAAGTAGATTGAGTTGCTCACAGAATCATAGATTCACTCACAGATCTACCTTTCTGCAATCTGCTGCCTGAGTCTGCACTGAAAAATAGAAGCTTCAGTCCTAAGGAAGGTTTGGCTCTGCTCTCAGGCCACTTCTCCCCCACCTAACAATTCCCTGAATACCACCCCTGACTGGGCCTCAGGGAAGCCTCCTGGGCGAAGGCAAAGCAGTACAACAGCGATTTAGATTAGCTAGAAAGCAGAAATCCGACAGGAGAGGAGGGGCCAGCCAGTGGCACGATTTGCCGTTTCTCCGAACTGCACAGAATCGTAACAACCGGTTCTATAGAACTGGTCTGAACTGGTAGAATCCCACCCCTGGTGGAGACAGCAGTGCTTCAATATTTGAGGGGCTGCCACAGAGAAGGGGGGGGGGGTCAAGCTATTCTCCAAAGCCCCTGAAGGCAGGACAAGAAACAACAGATGGAAACTAACCGAGGGTGAGAAGCAACCTGGAATCCAGGCAAAAATTCCTGACAGTGAGAACAATTAACTTGCCACCAGAAGTTGTGGGTGCTCCATCACTGGAGGCTTTCAAGAGGAGACTGGACAGCCCCTGGTCTGAAATGGTAGAGGGTCTCCTGCCTTGGGCAGGGGGTTGGACTTGAAGTCCTGTAAGGTCCCTTCCTACTCTACTCTTCTGTTACATACAACATAGCATCAGGTGCCAAAGGAGGTGCTGACGGACGCAGTCTTCCAAGGCGCCCCTTAGGAACCGTCTCCTGGACATTCTGGACCAACCAGGTCACCTGTCCTCCGCCCCGACCTTGCCCACCTCGTAGTGGTTGCGGAAGTGGCTGATGCGGACGTGTTCGTCCATGTAGGTGTGGTCGAAGTTCTCCTGCAGCCACCGGACGTCGCACCAGTAGAAGTCCCACTCGCCCTCGCTGGGGATGAAGGCCAAACAGAGAGGGGGGTGGTCAGCCAGTAGCTCTTTTAGCTTTCTCAAGGTGGTTGTGACTCTCCCCAACCCCTGACACCCAAAGTCATCATCATCATCTTCATTTAACCCATAATCCCTTGCGGGGTAGAGTCTGAGCAACTGAATGGAGCTAGCAGAGTGTTATTTTAATGGTCGGATGCCCTTCCTGTCACCAACACGGAGTTTTGTTCAGCAGATATACTCTCAGTGTGACTGTCAGGGTTCCGACGGATGCCCTAATTAAACCATGAGCCCTGAGCCAGGTTTCCAAAGAAATCCAGTTATTTATGAGGAGCAACATATCAGCATGTACCCAAATGAAGTCAGCTCTGCCTCACGTAATTTACGGCCCACCTACGATCCTGTTTCTCCCCTCCCCCACAGGGTGTGTCATAAATCACATTCTCCAACCAGAGCACTTTCCTGGGCTGTAAAAAACACGCCTCTCCGGTTCGTCCCGGTAGCCTGGGATACAGCCTTGAAGAAGGCATACATGGAATGTGCTTCTAAGCCCTGTGATGGCGAACCTATGGCATGCATGCCACAGGTGGCACACAGAGCCATTTGTGCCAGCACGTGAGCTTCAGGCAAACTTATCTCATTGCACATAAGGTGGCACCTCGCTGATTTTCATGGTTTGAGCTTTTTTCCCAGAGGCCTGAGGGAGTTAGAGAGCTAGGCTGAACTAGGCCCGTTTATCATTTCCTTTCCAAAAAATACCAGTGACTTAAACGGGCCTAGTTTTTGGCCTGCAAAGCCTGCAGAAGCCTTCCTCAAACCTCTGGGTGGCCTTAAAAGGCCTCAAACCCACTGAAAATCAGCTGTGCACGCATGCAGTTTGGGGGGCATTGCCTTCTGGTGCTGGCATGCGAGCTGCACGCACACACAATTTTTGGCACAGGAGCCCAGAAAGGTTAGCCACCACTGTCCTAGCCTCTACCTAGGATGGAATTGGCATCCTCCTGATTGTGAGGCAAGAGCTCCACCTTCAGGCCACCACACCACCCCAGACACCCAAAGTGTTGTTCTAAAATGCTACGGTCAACATCACAGGCCCCAGAACCTCCCAGCATGTGCTGATGGGGAACCCCAGAAGTGTGAGAAGCATCATTACAGGGGAACCATTTTTTTTGAAACAGCGAGCAGAGGCTAGGGAATTCTGGGAGTTGAAGTCCACAACACACCGTCAAGTACCAGAGCCTTGGTGGTGCAGGCTGTTAAACACCTAGCACTTAATTCCAGCTGCCTGCAATTAGTGCAGGCTCGAATCCCACCAGGCTCAAGGTTGACTCAGCCTTCCATCCTCTCGGGGTAGGTAAATTGAGGAGCCAAGATTGTTGGGGGCAATTAGCTGACCTTGTAAAAATGCCGCTTAGTAATAATCAGGCATATACAATGGAATGAAGGCTATTGCTGAGCACATTGGGTTGCGCTCCAAAGATTGTAAGCTGCCCTGAGTCTCCGGAGAAGGGCGGCATATCAATGTGAATTAAAAAAATAAAAAATAAAAAAATAATAATGTCCAAAGGTAGAGATGTTTGCATTAGCTGTGATTTCTAAAATGCCAATGTTGATGAGCCCAAGGTTGTTTAAAATGTACACCTAAAGCGAAATGGGGCATTAATAAGCAACTGGAAAGTATATTCCATTTTTATTAGCAGGTGGGGGGGGGCTCAATTCCCAGCAAGAGAATGTGAAGGAGTCTATGGGCTGTTGTTGTTTTCTTGCAGGCGTTTCACAACTCAGCTAGCTAGTATCATCAGTTTTGGAAGGGAGGGGGATTTGCAGGGAGGGAGGAGGAGCAGGACTGTGGCTTTTTGATGCTCTCTCCTGCAGACATTTCATGACCCAACTAGGTGACCTCATCAGTGCTAGAAGGAGAGTGTTTGTTCTCTGTTTATACACAAGAGGCTTTAAATATAAACAGAGAGCAAACCTGCTCCCTTCCAGGTTTGATGATGTTACCTAGTTGGGTAATGAAACGTCTGCAACAAAACAACCAAGTTCAGAGACCAACAAGGACTCCACAGTTCTCCTCCTCCTCCTCCTCCTCCTCCTCCTCCTCCTCCTCCTCCTCCTCCTCCTCCTCCTCCTCCTCCTCCCCCCTCTCACAAACTATACTCCCTTCTAGCACTGATGAAGTTACCAAGTTGGGTAATGAAATGTCTGCATAACACCAAGCTCAGAGACCAGCAAGGACCCCATAGTTCTTCCCCTTCCCCTTCCCCTCCTCCTCCTCCTCCCTCCCTCCCTCCCTAACTCCCCTCCCTTCTAGCACTGATGATGTTATCTACTTGGGCCATGAAACGCCTGCAAGAAAACCACCAAGCCCAGAGAGCACCAGTGACGCCTCATTTGAACCCTGAGCCACAAGTATTCTCCTTTATCGTAGGAATCTCCTAACCTTTGATCCAAAGGAGCATTTGTCTGAAGTGGTGTAGGGTTTCCTGCCTAGGCAGGGGGATGGGCTAGAAGACCTCCAAGGTCCCTTCCAACTCTGTTATCCTATTCTATTCTAGCTCTAATCCTTGGTCTCAGATCTTGTTGATGACCCCCACTATGTCAAGGACCTTGGAGTACTCATCTCTAATGATCTAAGTGCCAGAGCCTACTGTAACTACATAGCTAAAAAGGCATTAATTGTTAACCTAATCCTGTGTAGCTTTTTCTCCGGTAATATTGCACTACTAACTAGAACATACAAAACATTTGCTAGACCAATACTCGAATACAGCTCATCAGTCTGGAACCCACATTACGTATCTGATATTAACACAGTGGAGAAAGTCCAGAAATATTTCACAAGAAGAGTTCTCCACTCCTCTACTCATTGCAGAACACCTTATGCCACCAGACTTGAGGTTCTAGACCTAGAAAACCTAGAACTACGCCGTCTTCGGTCCAATCTAAATATAGTATATAAAATCATACATTGCAATGTCCTGCCTGTCAATGAATACTTCAGCTTCAACCATAACAGTACAAGAGCACACAATAGATACAAACTCAAGGTAAACCGCACCAAACTTGATTGCAGGAAATGCGACTTCAGCAACAGAGTGGTCAATGTCTGGAATGCACTACCTGACTCTGTGGTTTCTTCCCAAACCCACCTACCCTTTCCTAGGAGGTAACAGGTAACAGGTAACAGATAATCAGAGTTGGAAGGAACCTTGTAGGTCACCTAGCAGTTCACCTAGGTCTGTAAGGGGGCGTGCATAAGTGCACCAACATGCCTACCATTCCTGTCCTAATGTTCCCTGTTATTCGTATCCATTTCATGAGTTCATAATCATGTTTATATTAAACCTGTTATCCAATACTTACTTGACAAAATAAATAAAAAAACATAAAATAAAATAAAAATAAACCCCGTTTCAGAGGAATCTCTAGACTTTTCAAGGGGCCCACCAGAAACCAGATATTCTGCTTTTCCCCTAAGCTTTTGGGCCTGCTCGTCTTTTTATTTATTTATTTATTTATTTATTTATTTTAATTATTTATATGCCGCCCTTCTCCCAAGACTCAGGCTGCTTGCAATTTTTGGGATACAACCCAATGTGCTCAGCAATAGCCTTCCTTCCATTGTATATGCCTGCTTATTACTAAGCGGCATTTTTACGAAGTCAGCTTATTGCCCCCAACAATCTTGGGTCCTCAGTTTACCTACCCTGAGAGGATGGAAGGCTGAGTCAACCTTGAGCCTGGTGGGATTATAGTAATTGTAGGCAGCTGGAACTTGAATGCAGGCATTTAACAGCCTGAGCCACCAAGGCCCTTCTTGGGCCCTGCTTGCTGTTATCGTCTCCATCATATAATATATATATATAGATAAATCTCACTCTTTCACTTCCACCCATCCAGGTCGCTGCTGAAGGACGTCTAAAATGGTGTTGGTGAGGGCACACTTGAATCGGATGGATGCTCGAGGTTCCCTGTTTTAAAAAAATTAAATTAAATTAAAAATCCCTTTTCTTTCGCTAGATAACAAGCACACTAAAGAATAGAATAGAATAGAATAGAATAGAATAGAATAGAATAGAATAGAATTCTTTATTGGCCAAGTGTGATTGAACACACAAGGAATTTGTCTTTGGTGCAAATGTTCTCAGTTGTACATAAAAGAAAAGTTACATTTGTCAAGAATCATCAGGTACAGCACTTAATGATAGTCAGAGGGTACAATAAGGATAGAATAGAATAGAATATAGAATAGAATAGAGTAGAATAACATAACATAACATAACATTAATAGAATAGAATATAGAATAGAATAACAGAATAGAATATAGAATGGAATGGAATGGAATGGAATAGAATAGAATAGAATAGAGTAGAGTAGAGTAGAGTAGAGTAGAGTAGTAGAGTAGAATAGAGTAGAATATAGAATAGAATAGAGTAGAATAACATAATGTAACATAACATAACATGAATATAATAGAATATAGAATAGAATAACAGAATAGAATATAGAATGGAATGGAATGGAATGGAACGGAATGGAACAGAACAGAATTCTTTATTGGCCAAGTGTGACTGGACACACAAGGAATTTGTCTTGGTGCAAATGCTCTCAGTATAAATAAAAGAAAAGAGACATTCGTCAAGAGTCAAGAATCATAAGGTCCAACACTTAATGGTAGTCATAGGGTACAATCAGCAATCCAATCATACTAGGAAACAGTCAATATAAATCGTAAGGATGCAAGCGACAAAGTTACAGTCATACAGTCACAAGTGGGAGGGGATGGGTGATAAGGAGTGATGAGAAGATTAATAGTAATAGTAATGCAGACTTTGAAAATAGTTGGACAGTGTTGAGGGAATTATTTGTTTAGCAGAGTGATGGCATTCGGGGAATAACTCTCCTTGTGTCTAGTTGTTCTGGTGTGCAGTGCTCTATAGCATCATTTTGAGGGTGGGAGTTGAAACAGTTTATGTCCAGGATGTGAGGGGTCTGTAGATATTTTCCCAGCCCTCTTTTTGACTCGTGCAGGATACAGGTCCTCCGTGGAAGGCAGGTTGGTAGTAATGGGAAGCAGCTCACTGGCTCTTTTCTTATAGAAGCCAATTTGTTAGCAGGCCAAATTCTACCCAGGTAGTCCTTGTTCAGTGACTGCCTCGTTTAGCGACCGTCCACAGTTACTACGGCGATGAAAAAGTAACCTGGTGGGCATTTGTGGCCTTTGACAACTTTTGCAGGTCTGTGAGACAAAGGAAAGCTGTAGGGAGGCCATTAAGCAGAGCTTTGGTTTCACTTAGTGTCTCCTTTGCTTAACTAAGGGGCCGGCCTTCATTGTGGTCACTAAACAAGGACTATCACTACTTTGCTTCCTGTGTGTGCCTTCATGCATGGCATGCCAATGCCAGATGCCCTGTCCTCTTTTGGGGATGCCCATGAACATACACAAGCACACACACAGAGGTACTCCTCACCAGCTGGTTTTCTAACTCTCTTCTTCGTTTATACTTACGAATAGAATAGAATCTGGAAGGGACCTTGGAGGTCTTCTAGTCCAGCCCCCTGCTCAAGAGGAGACCCTATACTATTTCAGAGGAGGGACTGACCAGCGATCACTCTTTTCTTAAAAACCTCCAGTGATGAAGCGCCCATGATTTCTGGTGGCAAGCAGTTCCTCTGGTTAATTGTCCTCCCTGTTAGGAAGTTTCTCCTTAATTGCAGGTTGCTTCTACTCCTTGGTTAGTTCCCATCCATTGCTTCTTGTCCTTCCCTTCTGGGGCTTTGGAGAATAGCTTGACCCGCCTCCTCTTTATGGCAGCCCCTCAAATATTGGAATATTGCTATCATGTCCCCCCGAGTCCCTCTTTTCTCTAGACTGACCAAACGCAAATCCTGCAGCCCTTCTTCATATGTTTTAGTCTCCAGATCTTTAATTATTCTTAGTTGCTCTTCTCTGCACCTTTTTTCCCAAAGTCTCAACGCTTTTTTTTTTTATACTGTGGTGGCCAAAGTTAGTTGCAGGATTCCAGGTGTGTCTTTATTAAGGCTTTATATTTTTTTTAAATAATGCTTTATTGAATTTTTTTCCATTTATACATAGTACCAATAGTTATTAAACAGTGCTGTGACATTATATATACATTTATGTGTCCTATCAAAACTTACTATGCATAATACTTTCATAGCCTCTTATTTATTATATACATTATTTACAATTTCTGTGTTTATTATCTATTATCTATCCAAATAAACTTATTGTGTTGTATTCTGTGTCTGTTTTCCCTTTTAGTTCTATAGTTAATTTATCCATTTCCACACACTCTAAAAAATTTTTTGATTATTAAGCCTTCAGGTGGTATAGAATTTTCCTTCCAGTACTGAGCATATGAAATTCTTGCTGCTGTTAATATATGTAATATAAGATATTTTATCTTCCTATCGTAATTTTTTTTATTATTCCTAAAAGGAATAATTCCGGGACAAAATCAATTTTGTTTTTAGTTAACTCTTCTAACCACGTTTGAATCATTTTCCAGTATTTTTTTGTTTTACTAATACTTCACATGATTTTGATTCTATGCCTCTGTTTGTACAGCCAAGGATTGTATTAGCATTTTTGGCTGCCGCCGCACACACTGGACTCATATTTAAGGGATCGTCCACTCTCAGTCACTGTTTTTGAGCCAGGTTTCTCCTGATCTGTACTTATACACCTTTTGATGTTTTTTCTGCCTAAAACTTTTTTAAAATATTAAAAATAATATTAAATATTAAAAAGAATGTTAAAAAGAAAACCACTCACCGTTCTTTCAGCTTTTGGCAACCATGCGGTCCTTTATGGTTTGCATTCTGCAACGAGATCAAAATTACAAATTCTAAATAGTTTTGAAATAACTTTTGGGCCTCTTTGGAAGGATTTTTTTTTTTAAAAAAAGACCTTTTAAGGTGGGATGAAACTACTTTGAGTAGTTCCTCTGTAATTAAGATGAATGTTTTTACTAAAGATGTTTTTTCTGTTAGAGAATATTTATAACCTATAAATTTATTTAGCATCCAGGGCAAAAAAAAAAAATCTGTAAAATCGGGCATGACTCACTTGACAGCCGGCTTGCTTAGCGATAGAAATTTTGGCTCAAATTGTGGTCATAAGTCAAGGACTACCTGAAGTTATATTTTTATCTCTTCGCCACATTTCTATCCTGCTGCAATCCAACTAGATTCACTTAACAACTAGGTTACTGACTTACCAACTGCAGTGTTTCGCTTAGTGGCAAGGAAGGTCATAAAATGAGAGGAAATTAACCACTGCCTCACTTAGCGACAGGCATTTTGGTCTCAGTTGTGACTGTAAGGTAAGTCGAGGACTACTGCATTGATATTTTTTTTATCTCTTTGCCACATTTTTATCCTGCTGCAATCCAACAATTGTGGAGGCACAGATAGTCCTCAACTTACAATGGTTCATTTAGTGACCGTTGGAAGTTACAAGGGCCCTGAAAGAAGTGACTTAGGACCGGTTTTCACACTTACGACTGCTGCAAGTATCTCCATGGTCACGTGATCAAAATTCAGGCCCTTGGCTATGGACTCATACTTACGATGGTCGCAGTGTCCCAGATCCCCTTTTGTGACATTGACACAAGCAAATTCAATGAGGTTGTTAAGTGAAACTTAGCAGGTTACTAACTTAGCAACTGTAGTGATTCCCTTAGTGGCAAGGAAGGTCGTAAAATGGGGCAAAATTAACCACTGTCTCACTTAACGACAGATATTCAGGGGTCTGGGAAATGTTGGGAGTTGAAGTCCACACCTCTTAAAGCGCCCAGGTTGGACAAACCCAGATCTAGGCGCAATGTGCAATGACCAGGAAGATTTCAAACAATCCCGGATCCGAATAAACCACGATTCCTTTGAATGTTGCTGGCCGTGATTGGTTGGCATCCCGTATTGCAATGCCAGCTTGCAAGGCTCAAAAGCCCCACCCTATCTGCCCCAACCAGGAGCCCCTGAGGTGAGGGTCGAAAGGTGGACCGCAAGCCCCATCATCCACTCTCGTGTGATGCTCGACCTCGCGGTGCCAGTTGGGCAGGACCAGACTCTCCATCGTCCCCAGCCAGCTGTATTCCGCCTGCCCAGCTGTACGGCTGGGGATGATGGGCTTTGGAAGCCCTGGGAGGGGCATCCCTATCTGCCCCAACTAGGCGCCCCTGGGGTGAGGGTCAAAGGGTGGACTACAAGCCCCATCATCCACTCTCGTGTGATACTCAACAACCTCCCGGTGCCAGTTGGGCAGGTCCGGACTCTCCATTGTCCACAGCCGGCCATATTCCACTCAAGACCCACCCAGCTGTATGGCTGGGGACGATGGTCTTTGAAAACCCCGGGGGGGGGCATCCCTATCTGCCCCAACCAGGCGCCCCTGGGATAAGGAGGGTCGAAGGGTGGACTACAAGCCCCATTATCCCTCTCGTGCGATGCTCAACGAGCACGGGGCCAGGTGGGCAGGGACCAGACCCTCCATTGTCCCCAGCCGGCCGCATTCCGCCCAAGCCCCGCCCAGCTCGTACGGCTGGGGACGATGGGCTTTGGAAGGGGCTGGAGAAGGAGACGCCGCCCCCTACCCGGGGGTGGGATTCCCGCCCCTCCCGCCCCTCCCGCCTCCCCACCTTGTTCTTGGCCATGCTGGTCCTTCTTCGGAGGCGCGTCCCGTCGCCGGGGCAACCGAGGCTTCTGTGGGCGGGGCTTCGTGTGGGCGGGGCGTAGGAAAGCCCCTCCCCTCCCCTTACTGCATAGCAGGTGGGTGGTCTCGTCCCGCTTCGGCTCTTTTGCAGAGCGGCGTAATGCTAAAAGTGGTGGGTGGGTGGTCGCAACTTTGGAAGGGGAGGGAGGGGAGAAGAGAGGCGTCTGCATTTTGGAAGCCCCAGCTGGCTTCCTCGGGAGTAACGCTCCGCACCTGCCGGCCATCCAAGCTGCGACCCCCGGACTTTCTTCCAACGCCCCCTCCCCTCCCCCGTTCCGGAGTTTCATCAGAATAGAGCTGGAAGGGACCCTGGAGGTCTTCTAGTCCAGCCCCCTGCACAGGCAGGAGACCCTGACAGGATTACAGAATAACAAGGGTTAGAAGGGACCTTAAGAGGTCTTCTAGTCCAGCCCCCTTCGCAAGGAGGAGACCCTGACAGGATTACAGAATAACAAGGGTTAGAAGGGACCTTAAGAGGTCTTCTAGTCCAGCCCCCTTCGCAAGGAGGAGACCCTGACAGGATTACAGAATAACAAGAGTTGGAAGGGACCTCAAGAGGTCTTCTAGTCCAGCCCCCTTCGCAAGGAGGAGACCCTGACAGGATTACAGAATAACAAGGGTTGGAAGGGACCTTAAGAGGTCGTTTAGTCCAGCCCCCAGTTCAGGCACAAGACCCTTAGAGAATTACAGAATAACAAGGGCTGGAAGGGACCTTAAGAGGTCTTCTAGTCCAACCCCCTGCTCAGGCAGGAGAGTCTGACAGAATAACAGAATAACAAGGGCTGGAAGGGACCTTAAGAGGTCTTCTAGTCCAGCCCCCTGCTCAGGCAGAAGACCCTTACAGGATTACAGAATAGCAACAGTTGGAAGGGACCTTGGAGGTCATCTAGTCCAACCCCACCCCTAAGCAGGAGATTTCTGCTTTTCTCTGACCATTTCTGACCGACGGCCATCCAGTCTCTTCTTGAAAGCTTCCAGGGATGAAGCTCCCACAACTTCTGGAGGCAACGTCCGTCCCACCGCTCGATTGCTCTCAAAGGAAACGGTATAGATAGTGTTATGTATGCAGGTTTGAATGTCACTGGTTAAGTTTGAACTGTTCTTGTAAAATGTCAGAAATGATTGGTTTAAAAAGTGCGGGAAAACCCTGCACTCTGATTGGCTGGCAACTGCGGCTGCTGGCTATAAGTAGCAGCCGCAGCCCAGCCAAATCGGGTCTGTTATGAGCTGTAGTCACTAATAAACTCTTCACTGAAGCACTCCGCGCCTGACTCTTCATGCAAATCTAACAGATAGGATCTCCTGCTGGAAGACCTTCCACCTCCCTTCCAGCTCCATGCTGGCTCTGATTCTAAACCAAAGCAAGACTCCTGGCCCCCTCTGCTCCGCCTGACCTTCTTCCTGCCAGCCCAGCCCCCAAATATATTCCCAGGGGCCCGTGGCTGCAACCAGAACCCGTTCCCTTCCAATCACCCCCCCCTTCCCCATCACAGTGGAGCAAGGTGGCCTCGATCTTGCAGGCTCTATTTTGGGCAGGTGAGCCCACCCGCACCCTGCCCAAGGGTTCAATTACTCTCCGCAGGCAGTGCCAGCTTGGCACATTCCACTGGCTTTGGGAACATTGCATTCCCCACTTCTCCTCCCCCCCGCCTGCCCCCACGCTTCCTGGAATGCCTCTCCATGCTCAGCTCTGAAGGACGCCCCCTCCCCTATTGCCTTCTCCTTGGTGGGCCGGCTCGTTTCACCCGTGGCACCTGTGGCTGCCCAGAACCACCAAAATCTGGTGGACCTTCCAGCACTGGGTTGGGGCTTTGCTTTGCTTAATACGGGCTTATCCTGGGGGGGGGTCCTATTGCCCCCCCCCATCCCCTACCCTGCCGGCCGATGCCAACTCGGCGTGATGCCAGAAAGCCGCAGCTGCCTTCTGTGCGAGACAAAAGAGCCTATTCTCTTGCGCACAAGGGTTTGCGTTGTGCGCTCACCACAGCCACGCAACCAGGCCAGGGTGATTCTTCCTCCCACCCCCGTTTGCAAGGAGGTGGGATTTTCCCAACCCTGGAAAAAGGCATTTTGATAGGAGCAGCTCCTTTGATGAGCAAGCAAGAGAAGGAGGAGAAGGAGACCCACAGCCTCTGCAGATTTATTCCGTGCCACAAAATACGCAGCTGTCACACACACACACACACACACACACAAGGGCCTTCAGCCTACGGGTGTAAATCTTCAGCCAGAGCCCGCCCCAGGGAAGTGGCCATCGCCGGACTTTTGGAGAAAGAGAGAGGGAGAAATCGTGCCCAGGACGTCATTCGTCATTCGGTTTGCCTGGCGAGTTGCTAAGGTCACTTTGAAGGATTATGGGCAACGGCATGAATAAGGTAGGGCATCAGATCTTTAAGATTTTCGTTTTTTTGTAACATCTGGGTGAAGTTTGGACATCCTGCATTTGAAAGCAAGACGGAAAAGGGAAGGACCAAAGCATGTTAAAAGTGCCCCTTCCCCAAATTACATCTGAAAACTACAATGAGTATTTCAGAATAGAATAAAATAGAATAGAATGGAATGGAATAGAATAAAACAGAATAGAATTAGAAATAGAAATAGAAATAGAAATAGAATAGAATGCAGAATGGAATGGAATAGAATAGAATAGAAATAGAAATAGAATAGAATAGAATAGAATAGAATGCAGAATGGAATGGAATAGAATAGAATAGAATAGAATAGAATAGAATAGAATAGAATAGAATTCTTTATTGGCCAAGGGTGATTGGACACACAAGGAATTTGTCTTGGTGCAAATGCTCTCAGTATACATAAAAGAAGATACATTCGTCAAGAGTCAAGAATCATCAGGTACAACACTTAATAATAATCATAGGTTATAATTGAATAGAAGAATATAGGAATAGAATTTAAATAGAATGGATGGGATGGGAAGGAATGGGATAGAGAATAGAATAGAATAGAAAATAGAATAGAGAATAGAATAAAATAGAATAGAGAAGAAATAGAAAAGAATAGAGAAGGAATGGAATGGAATGGAATGGAATGGAATGGAATAGAATAGAATAGAATGGAATGGAATGGAATGGTATGGAATAGAACAGAATAGAATTCTTTATTGGCCAAGTGTGATTGGACACACAAGGAATTTGTCTTGGTGCAAATGCTCTCAGTGTACATAAAGAAAAAATAACATACATTCATCAAGAACCGTAAGATACAACACTTAGTCATGGTCATAGGTTACTAATAAGCAAGCGAATCATACTAGGAAACAAATAAAGCAATATAAATCGTAAGGATACCAGCAACACGGTTATAATCGTAAGTGGGAAGAGACAGGTAATAGGAAGGACGAGGAGAAGAACAGTAATACAGTCTTACTAAATAGTTGGACAATGTTGTGGGAATTAGTTGTTTAGCAGAGGGATGGCATTCAGGAAAAAACTGTCCTTGTGCCTAGTTGTTCTTTACATTTACATTTTGTATTTTTATTTATTTTTTATTTGTTTGTTTGTTTACTATAAAGCTAAACTATTATTTAGTTTATCTTTACAATTTATATAATTAATTTATAAATAAAAATAAATAAATATTGTTTTATTTGTTTCCTAGTCTGATTTGATGGCTTATTTAGTAACCTAGGGCTATCACCAAGTATTGTATCTTATGATTCTTGATGAATGTATGTTTATTTTTTTTCTTTATGTATGTGGAGACACTTATGCACTGAAGACAAATCCCTTGTGGGTCCAATAATCACACTTCCTTTTTGACTTCCAAGAGAAGTTGTCGTATTGTCAACTTCCTTTGATAGATCACCTTTCTTGATATGAAATCAAAAACCTGCATGGGGTTGTTGTGTTCTCTTGTGGGTCATTGTGGGGTATCGTGGGGAAAGTTCTGGACCAGGATACAGGAGACATGAGTTCTAATTCTGCCTGGAAGCATCAAAAATTCAGCTGGATGGATTTGAATCTAAAATTTATTTATTTTTTTCCCCTCGTTCCTGGTTGTTCGGGCTTTGCGCAATGACGTTAAACCCTAAACTGGGGTTTTATGTGACATGCTGGGCCTGGAGAAATAAATTACACATAGTTATGGCCGTTCATTTAGTGACCAAAGTTACAACACCATTGCAAAAGTGACTTACGATCGTTTTTCACACTGACAACCCCTCGGTCACATGATCAAAATTCAGCCGCATGGACAACTGACTCGTATTTACGACGGTCGCAGCATCTGGGGGGGGTTACACGATCCACTTTTGCGACCGTCTGACCAGCCGAGTCAGTGGGGAAGTCCGGCTTCACTTAACGACCGTGTGACTAACTTATCAGCTGCAAGGATTCACTGAACTGTAGCAAGAAAGGTCGTAAAATGAGGCATCACTAAACAGATGTTTCGCTTAGCAGCGGAAATTTTGGGGTCAGTTGCGGTCGTAAAGTCGAGGAGTGTGTGAAAATGAGCTGGCGGGAGCTTTAGATCTGTGGCTCTGAAATTTATTTAATGTTTTTCTCCTGTTCCTGGTTGACATGGGGTTTTAGCCAGCACAAACATTGGCTTCAGGTGGCATGCGAGGCCTGAAGAAATAAATTATATTAAATCTGAATATAATTTATTTCTTCAGGCCTCGCATGCCACCTGAAGCCAATGTTTGTGCTGGCTAAAACCCCAGTTTAGGGTTTAGGGATGCCCAAGGGCTGGCTTTGGCCGAAGGGATGTTAACAGGTAACAGATAATCAGAGTTGGAAGGGACCTTGTAGGTCATCTAGTCCAACCCCCCGCCCAAGCGGGAGACCCTACACCATTCCTGACAGATGGCAGTCCAGTCTCTTCTTGGAAGTCTGTAGTGATGGCGCTCCCACAACTTCCGAGGGCAAGCGATGAATCTGTGATGTGTTCCTTGGTAGGCCAGGTTAAAGTGTTGTGTGAATGATAAAAAATTTCTACGCTAATATATTTTTTTTAAAAAAAATATTTTTCCAGATTCTTCCTGGTCTCTTTCTTGGGAACATCGTAGGTAAGTGAAGAATGAACCTGCCACAGAGGGGGTGAATTAAGCTATTTGGTTCCAGGTGGTTGGCATTTTCCCAGGTTGGCCAAACTTTTCAGACATCCCCAGCAGGCAGATACCTTTGCATCACTTCTGTAGTTTGGTCCTAGTGGTGAAGGCACCAGCTAGAAACCAGGAGATGGGGAGTTCTAGTCCCGCCTTTGGCAGAAAGCCATGGGGTGACTTAATAGTCCCCAACCCTCTCCTTTCTGCCCAACTCACCTCACAGGGTTGTTGTGAGGAAAAGAGGAAGAGGAAGAGGGTGTGTTGGATATATTTGCTGCCTTGAATTATTGGTAAAAATAATAACGGTGGGAAAGAAAGAAGGAAGGAGAAAAAGAAAGGAAAAGAGAAAGGAAGGAAGGAAGAAAAAGGAAGGAAGGAAGGAAGGAGAAAGAGAAGGAATGAGAAAGAAAGAGAGAGAAAGAAAGAAAGAAAAAGGGAGGAGAGGAAAAAAGGAAGGAGAGGGAGGAGAGGAAAGAAGGAAAGAAAGAAAGGAGGGAGGGAAAGAAAAAGAAAGATGAGAGAAAGGAAGGAAGAAGGAAGAGAAAGAAAGAGAAAGGAAAGGAGGGGATGAAAGAAAAAGGGAGGGAGGGAAGAGAGGAAAGAGAAGGAAAGGAAAGAAAGAAAAGAAAGGAGAGAAAGAAAAAGACAGATGAGAGGAAAGAAGGAAGAAGAAAGAGGAAGGAAGAATGAAAAAAAGAAAGAAAAGAAAGGAAGAAAAATAAAAGGAGGGAGGAGAGGAAAGAATTAGGAAGGAAGGAAAGAAAGAGAAAGAAAGAAAAAGCAAGCAAGCCAGCCTGGGTGACATTGGCCCAATCCCTAGGAGACAGTGACTTCTAGCCCCACTTTAGCCACTGAAGGTGATTCCATGCCAGCCCCTCCTCCTTCCTCTCCAACCCACCTCATTACAGGGTACATTGTTGTAGGAACAACAGGAGAAGCAAGGACTATTACGTAGGTAGGCGCATCGTCTTGAGTTATTTATACATACGGGGAAAAAAAAAAGGCAGGATTATTATTTTTAAGTCCAACCCATAAATCAATGCCTGGAGCTGTGGCTGGGATTAAAATAGGGTGGTGGGGGGAGGCAAGCTGTGAAGAGGAGGAGGATGAGTCAGGAAGAACAGCCTCATCCTGGAGCCTTTCCCACAGTCACGAGGAGAAGGCGTGCATCGTTGCTTCCTGGTGCTCAGATTGCTAAGGCGGCTGCAGTTCTGCTGACCTCAGTATGTGTTCCAGGAAGAACAGCCACAGTGTGCATTTTGGGTGGGTGGGCACGGGGTGGTGGTGGAACACGTCGCCCAAGTGAGTCACTGCCAGCTGTTGGCCGTGTCCGAAAAGAATCTGGACACCTCCCAGCTGGACTTCTAAGAACTCTTAAAGAGCATCACACACTAAACACCCGCAAACACACACCGTGTTATGCCCCTGTTGGGAGACTGACTCCGAGGGAGAGGAGGAACAGCCCATAGGGAGTGGAAGTGTGGTTCCGGAGGTTGTGAAGGAGGCTGGGGAAGGGCAGAGCCAGCTGGGCAGTCAGAGGAAGACCCAGGCCCATCCCCTTTCCATCCTATGGCATGCAGGGAGCAGAGGATAAGGGAGAAACATGAATGGTGTGGTCTTAGGGGGAGGAAAGGGCCTTGATCCCCTCATGGGCTGCAGCTGTGAGAACTGGTTAAAAGGACGACATGGCGGGGCCAGTGCTGGACAAAGCGTGGAAATATCTCTAGTCTTTCCTTCCTCCCGAGTTTGGCGCCCTTCCCAGTGTGTGTGTCTGACATATTTTTATTTATTTATTTATTTGATTAGTCAATTGCTTACAAGATAATATGTATAAGTATAAACATAGTTATAAATACATGGATACATATAAGAAAATAAAAGAAACAATAAGACAGGGACAGTAGGCACTTTGGTGCTTATGCACTCTCTACAGACCTCTTAGGAAAAGGGGTGGGGTCAATAGTAGACAGTCTAAGGTTAAAGTTTTGGGGTTTTGGGGGAAGAAACCACAGAGTCAGGTAGAGTACTCCAGACATTGACCACTCTGTTGCGGAAGTCATATCTCCTGCAGTCAAGTGTGGTGTGGTTTACCTTGAGTTTGTATCTATTGTGTGCTCTTGTATTATTATGGTTAAAACTGAAGTGTTCATTGACAGCTAGGACATTGCAATGTATGATTTTATATACTAAGATTGGACCAAAGACGGTGTAGTTCTAGGTTTCTAGATCTAGAACCTCAATATCTGTGGACATCTTCAAGCCCTTATCTTGCCTGGTCCCATAATTGTTTCAGTGGTTTGTGTGGTTTATGCTTGTTTTTTTACTCTTTATAGTTTATAGGCATTTTTAGTTTAAGCGGCATTTCCTCCTTTCTTTTCAAACTGTTTGTGGGGAGTTTTTTTCTCCAGTCAAGGTTATTTGGAGCTTTGAAGCAAAGTGAAGGAATAAAAGGGCTTCACCTCTTTGTTGTGACTGTGTTTATTTTGTATCCCACCTGGGTCATCACACGCTTGAAACCCAGGGAAATACACGCAAGGTTGTTTTCGACTTACCATGCTTTGTTTAGTGGTCGTCCGAGTTACAACAGTGCTGGAAAAAAGGAGACCAACGGCCGCTTTCACCCTTAACCATTGTTGTATGCCCCCATGATCAAGATCCAAATTCAAGATGTCGGAAACTGGCATGTACTTAGGACGGTTTTCTGTCCCATGACCCCAAGCAAAGTTGTGGAGGGAGAAAGCCAGATTCAGTGGTGTGGCCCTGTCTAGAAGTAGTCCTCGAAGTTACAGCCACAATGGGGTCCAAAATCTCCGTCACTAAGCAAGATGGTTCGTGAGTTTGGCCCGATTTTACGACCTTTCTTCCCATGGTTGTTAAGTGAATTGTTGCAGTTTTTGTTGTTAGGGGAATCTGGCTCCCACACGGACTTTGCTTGTCTGAAGGTCGAAAAGGAGGATCAATGAGTCCGGGGCAGCATCCATCATAAATATGAGTCAGCTGCCAAGCATCTGAATTTCTGACCATGGGGATGCTACAACGGTCGTAAGAGTGGAAAAAAACGGTCCTAAGTCACTTTGTACAGTGCCGCTGTAAC
>CM019150.1:372253-395811 GCA_009733165.1 Naja naja
GGCCGATGCCAACTCGGCGTGATGCTTGAAAAGCCGCAGCTGCCTTCTGCAAGACAAAGAATCTATTCTCTTGCGCACAAGGGTTTGTACAGTGCCACCACAGCCACGCAACCAGGCCAGGGTGGTGATTCTTCCTCCCACCCCTGTTTGCAAGGAGGGGATTTTCCCAACCCTGGAAAGGCATTTTGATAGAGCAGCTCCTTTGATGAGCAAGCAAGAGAAGGAGGAGAAGGAGACCACAGCCTCTGCAGATTTATTCCGTGCCACAAAATACGCGCAGCTGTCTACACACACACACACACCCAAGGGCCTTCAGCCTAGGGTGTAAATCTTCAGCCAGAGCCCCCAGGAAGTGGCCATGCCGGACTTTGGAGAAAGAGAGAGGGAGAAATCGTGCCCAGGACGCCGTCTGTCATCTGGTTTGCCTGGCGAGTTGCTAAGGTCACTTTGAAGGATTATGGGCAACGGCATGAATAAGGTAGGGCATCAGATCTTAAGATTTATTTTTTTTTGTAACATCTGGGTGAAGTTTGGACATCCTGCATTTGAAAGCAAGACGGAAAAGGGAAGGACCAAAGCATGTTAAAAGTGCCCTTCCCCAAATTACATCTGAAAACTACAATGTATTTCTGAATAGAATAAAATAGAATAGAATGGAATGGAATAGAAAGAACAAAACAGAATAGAATTAGAAATAGAAATAGAAATAGAAATAGAATAGAATGCAGAATGGAAATGAATAGAATAGAATAGAAATAGAACAGAATAGAATAGAATAGAATAGAATGCAGAACGGAATGGAATGGAAGAGAACGAAAGAAAATGAATAGAAGAATGAATGAATAGAATAGAATAGAAAGAGAATAGAATCCCTTTATCAATGATGCGATGGACACACAAGAATTTGTCTGAAAAATGTCTCAGTATACAAAAGAAGATACATCCTCACAAGAGTCAAGAATCATCAGGTACAACACTTAATAATAACTCAGGTTATAATTGAATAGAAGAATATAGGAAAGAAGAATTTAAATAGAATGGATGGGATGGGAATGAAACGGATAGAGAATAGAATAGAATAGAAAAAATAGAATAGAGAATAACAGAACAAATAGAATAGAGAAGAAATAGAAAAGAATAGAATGAATGGAATGGAATGGAATGAAATGGAATAGAATAGAATAGAATGGAATGGAATGGAATGGTATGGAATAGAACAGAATAGAATTCTTTATTGGCCAAGTGTGATTGGACACACAGGAATTTGTCTTGGTAAATGCTCTCAGTATACATAAAAGAAGATACATCTCAAGAGTCAAAAAAGAAAGAACAATCAGGTACAACACTTAATAATAATCATAGGTTATAATTGAATAGAAGAATATAGAATAGAATTTAAATAGAATGGATGGGATGGGAAGAATGGGATAGAGAATAGAATAGAATAGAAAAATAGAATAGAATAGAATAAAAATAGAATAGAGAAGAATAGAAAAGAATAGAGAATGAATGGAATGGAATGGAATGGAATGGAATAGAATAGAATAGAATGGAATGGAATGGAATGGTATGGAATAGAACAGAATAGAATTCTTTATTGGCCAAGTGTGATTGGACACACAAGGAATTTGTCTTGGTGCAAATGCCTCAGTGTACATAAAGAAAAAATATACATACATTCATCAGAACCGTAAGATACAACACTTAGTCATGGTCATATACTAATAAGCAAGCAATCATACTAGGAAACAAATAAATATATAAATCGTAAGGATACCAAAACACGGTTATATAATAAGTAAGGGAAGAGACAGGTAATAGGAAGGACGAGGAGAAGAACAGTAGTACAGTCTTACTACATAGTTGGACAATATTGTGGGAATTAGTTGTTTAGCAGAGGGATGGCATTCAGGAAGAAAACTGTCCCTTTGTTGTTCTTTTTTTTTACATTTACATTTTTATTTTTTATTTTTTATTTGTTTGTTTGTTTACTTTAAAGATAAACTATTATTTAGTTTATCTTTACAATTTATATAATTAATTTATAAATAAAAATAAATAAATATTGTTTTATTTGTTTCCTAGTCTGATTTGATGGCTTATTTAGTAACCTAGGGCTATCACCAAGTATTGTATCTTATGATTCTTGATGAATGTATGTTTATTTTTTTCTTTATGTATGTGGAGACACTTATGCACCGAAGACAAATCCCTTGTGGGTCCAATAATCACACTTCCTTTTTGACTTCCAAGAGAAGTTGTCGTATTGTCAACTTCCTTTGATAGATCACCTTTCTTGATATGAAATCAAAAACCTGCATGGGGTTGTTGTGTTCTCTTGTGGGTCATTGTGGGGTGTCGTGGGGAAAGTTCTGGACCAGGATACAGGAGACATGAGTTCTAATTCTGCCTGGAAGCATCAAAAATTCAGCTGGATGGATTTGAATCTAAAATTTATTTATTTTTTCCCCTCGTTCCTGGTTGTTCGGGCTTTGCGCGATGACGTTAAACCCTAAACTGGGGTTTTATGCGACATGCTGGGCCTGGAGAAATAAATTACACATAGTTACGGCCGTTCATTTAGTGACCAAAGTTACAACACCATTGCAAAAGTGACTTACGATCGTTTTTCACACTGACAACCCCTTGGTCACATGATCAAAATTCAGCCGCACGGACAACTGACTTGTATTTACGATGGTCGCAGCATCTGGGGGGGTTACACGATCCGCTTTTGCGACCGTCTGACCAGCCGAGTCAGTGGGGAAGTCCGCTTCACTTAACCGTGTGACTAACTTATCAGCTGCAAGGATTCACTGAACTGTAAGAAAGGTCGAAATGAGGCATCACTAAACAGATGTTTCGCTTAGCAGCGGAAATTTTGGGGTCAGTTGGCGGTCGAAGTCGAGGACTGTGTGAAAATGAGCTGGCGGGAGCTTTGGATCTGTGGCTCTGAAATTTATTTAATGTTTTTTCTCCTGTTGAGTTGAGCACAGGTGAGGGGCCTTCGAAGGAAAAATAAATTATATTAAATCTGAATATAATTTATTTCTTCAGGCCTCTGATGCCACCTGAAGCAATAATGTGCTGGCTAAAACCCCAGTTTAGGTTTAGGGATGCCCAAGGGCTGGCTTTGGTCAAGGGATGTTAACAGGTAACAGATAATCAGAGTTGGAAGGGACCTTGTAGGTCATCTAGTCCAACCCCCCGCCCAAACGGGAGACCCTACACCATTCCTGACAGATGGCAGTCCAGTCTCTTCTTGGAAATCTGTAGTGATGGCGCTCCCACAACTTCCGAGGCAAGCGATGAATCTGTGATGTGTTCCTTGGTAGGCCAGGTTAAAGTGTTGTGTGAATGATAAAAAATTTCTACGCTAATATATTTTTTTTAAAAAATATTTTCCAGATTCTTCCTGGTCTCTTTCTTGGGAACATCGTAGGTAAGTGAAGAATGAACCTGCCACAGAGGGGGTGAATTAAGCTATTTGGTTCCAGGTGGTTGGCATTTTCCCAGGTTGGCCAAACTTTTAAGACATCCCCAGCAGGCAGATACCTTTGCATCACTTCTGTAGTTTGGTCCTAGTGGTGAAGGCACCAGCTAGAAACCAGGAGATGGGGAGGATTATTATTTTTAAGTCCAATCCATAAATCAATGCCTGGAGCTGTGGCTGGGATTAAAATAGGGTGGTGGGGGGGAGGCAAGCTGTGAAGAGGAGGAGGATGAGTCAGGAAGAACAGCCTCATCCTGGAGCCTTTCCCACAGTCTACGCAGGAGTAGTTGCGTGCAATCGTTGCTTCCTGGTGCTCAGATTGCTAAGGCGGCTGCAGTTCTGCTGACCTCAGTATGTGTTCCAGGAAGAACAGCCACAGTGTGCATTTTGGGTGGTGGGCACGGGGTGGAACACGTCGCCCAAGTGAGTCACTGCCAGCTGTTCGGCCGTGCCCGAAAAGAATCTGGACACCCTCCCAGCTGGACTTCTAAGAACTCTTAAAGAGCATCACACACTAAACACACGCAAACACACACCGTGTTATGCCCCTGTTGGGAGACTGACTCCGAGGGAGAGGAGGAACAGCCCATAGGGAGTGGAAGTGTGGTTCCGGAGGTTGTGAAGGAGGCTGGGGAAGGGCAGAGGCCAGCTGGGCAGTCAGAGGAAGACCCAGGCCCATCCCCTTTCCATCCTATGGCATGCAGGGAGCAGAGGATAAGGGAGAAACATGAATGGTGTGGTCTTAGGGGGAGGAAAGGGCCTTGATCCCCTTCATGGGCTGCAGCTGTGAGAACTGGTTAAAAGGACGGACATGCGTATGGGCCAGTGCTGGAAACAAAGCGTGGAAATATCTCTAGTCTGTCGTTCCTCTCCGAGTTTGGCGTCCTTCCCAGTGTGTGTTCCGATATTTTTATTTATTTATTTATTTGATTAGTCAATTGCTTACAAGATAATATGTATAAGTATAAACATAGTTATAAATACATGGATACATATAAGAAAATAAAAGAAACAATAAGACAGGGACAGTAGGCACTTTGGTGCTTATATGCACTCCCTACAGACCTCTTAAGAAAGGGGTGAGGTCAACAGTAGACAGTCTAAGGTTAAAGTTTTTGGGGTTTGGGGAAGAAACCACAGAGTCAGGTGGAGTACTCCAGACATTGACCACTCTGTTGCTGAAGTCGTATCTCCTGCAGTCAAGTGTGGTGTGGTTTACCTTGAGTTTGTATCTATTGTGTGCTCTTGTATTATTATGGTTAAAACTGAAGTATTCATTGACAGCTAGGACATTGCAATGTATGATTTTATATACTAAGATTGGACCAAAGACGGCGTAGTTCTAGGTTTTCTAGGTCTAGAACCTCAATATCTGTGGACGTCTTCAAGCCCTTATCTTGCCTGGTCCCATAATTGTTTCAGTGGTTTGTGTGGTTTGCGTTGTTTTTTACTCTTTATAGTTTATAGGCATTTTTAGTTTAAGCGGCATTTCCTCCTTTTCGTAACTGTTTGTGGGGGAGTTTTTTTTTCTCCAGTCAAGGTTATTTGGAGCTTTGAAGCAAAGTGAAGGAATAAAAGGGGCTTCACCTCTTTGTTGTGACTGTGTTTATTTTGTATCCCACCTGGGTCATCACACACCGCTTTGAAAACCCAGGGAAATACACGCAAGGTTGTTTTCGACTTACCATGCTTTGTTTAGTGGCCGTCCGAAGTTACAACAGTGCTGGAAAAAAAGGAGACCAACGGCCGTTTCTCACCCTTAACCATTGTTGTGGCGTCCCCATGATCACGAGATCCAAATTCAAGATGTCGGGAAACTGGCATGTACTTAGGACGGTTTTCTGTGTCCCATGATCCCAGGCAAAGTTGTGGAGGGAGAAAGCCAGATTCAGTGGTGTGACCCTGTCTAGAAGTAGTCCTCGAGTTACAGCCACAATGGGGCCCAAAATCTCCATCACTAAGCAAGATGGTTCAGTGAGTTTGGCCCGCATTTTACGACCTTTCTTCCCATGGTTGTTAAGTGAATTGTTGCAGTTTTTACGGTTGTTAAGGGAATCTGGCTCCCACACGGACTTTGCTTGTCTGAAGGTCGCAAAAGGAGGATCAACGTGAGTCCCGGGGCACTGCATCCATCATAAATATGAGTCAGCTGCCAAGCATCTGAATTTCTGACCATGGGGATGCTACAACGGTCGTAAGAGTGGAAAAAAAACGGTCCTAAGTCACTTTGTACAGTGCCGCTGTAACTTCGAACAGTCACTAAGCGAATTGTAAGTTGAGAACTACCTGTAACTTTCTTTCCGCACGAAAAGTGTCCCAGAGGCAGAGATGCAAAGCAGAAAAACGCACCTCCAGGCTCTGCAAAGATCTGGAATAAATAAACCACAGGTTTGATCCAGCAGAGGTCGGCCGATGGATTTTTTTTGTATTTCAAACGCATGCACGGTGCTCGGAATTAGGATTTGGTGAAGGAGCATTAGGTCATTTGGGTTTATTTAAGAAGATATTGGACAGGCATCTGTCTGAAATGGTAGGGTCTCCTGCTTAAGAAGAGGGCTGGACTAGAAGACCTCCAAGGTCCCTTCCAGCTCCTACTCTATTCTGTTCTGTATTTTCTATTCTATTCTATATTTTCTATTCTATTCTATATATTCTATTTTCTATTCTATTCTAAATTCTATTCTATTTTCCATTCTGTTCTATATTTTCTATTCTATATATTCTATTTTCTATTCTATTCTATATTTTCTATTCTATTTATATTCTAGTTCTATTCTATATTTTCTAGTCTATTCTATATATTCTATTTTCTATTCTATTCTATATTTTCTAGTCTATTCTATTTTCTGTTCTATTCTTTCTAGTCCATTCTAAATTCAATTCTATTTTCTAGTCTATTCTATATTTTCTAGTCTATTCTATATATTCTATTTTCTATTCTATTCTATATTTTCTATTCTATCTATATATTCTATTTTCTAGTCTATTCTAAATTCTATTCTATTTTCTAGTCTAGTCTATATTTTCTATTCTATTTTCTGTTCTATTCTTTCTAGTCCATTCTAAATTCAATTCTATTTTCTAGTCTATTCTATATTTTCTGGCCTACTCTATTCTATATATTCTATTCTATTTTCTAGTCTATTCAAAACTATTTTCTATTCTATTCTATATTTTCTACTCTGTTCTATATCTTCTATTCTATTTTCTATTCTATTCTAAATTCTATTCTATTCTATTTTCTATTCAATTCTATATCCTACTAGCTGGATACCCGTGCTTCACTACGAAACTATGTGGTCGGGCTTAGTTTTTTGGGAGGAAAATAAAGGGCAAAAAAATTCTGCCTCTGCCTCCCAGCATCCACCGGTATTCATCTGGCTAGCATCCTGCCAGTGTGTGAAAGACTGGAGGGCTGTTTGGAAACTGAAACAGTATTTGCTGTGTGAGCAAGAAGGAGACAGCAAGGAGCCTTAGCTCAACTGTTCTGCACTAAAGCTTCTTGGTGCTGTGAAACTGAAGCTGAAACTCCTCTGCTTGTGTTTTGCCTTTGGAAGAGATTTCTTTCCAGGTGGGGAGGGGGAGTAGAACTCCTTAGCATCAGAGCATGTTAATAATAATAATAATATAGGAAATACTAGATGCTCTGATGGCCATTTGAAAAAATCCTTTCTGAGTGAGCACCTAGAAGCCAAGAGGAACATACCGGCCCAATTTCAAGTCTGTAGGCTTTACATTTGTGGCGATTTTGTGATGATGCATGGGGACTATTTCGCTTTTATAGAGAGAGAGATCTTCTATTTTCTATTCTCTATTCTGTCCCATTCTTATGGCCCAGCTAAGCGGTCTGCTTCAGCAGCTCAGAGTGGACCGAGCATTTGGCACAGACGCCAAGCCTCCACGCTCATGGGACACTCCGTGTGCTAGTGTGTCCAGCATTTCTGCAGTACGCGTGCCGAGAACATCTGCGTAGAAGGGGGGAGTCCCTAACAATGGCTCTGTGTTCCGCCTCCTTCTCTCCTAGATGCCAAAGACCTCGATCAGCTGAGCAGGAATGACATCACCCACATCGTCTCCATTCACGAGTCCCCGCAGCCCTTCATTCCGGTAAGGGGGAGGGTCAACAGGTGGGGAGGGACATCCAGAGTGACAACCCGAGACACTGCTTCAAGCAAAAGGCAGCAGAATGGATGTTGGTCATGTTAACAGATAATCAGAGTTGGAAGGGACCTTGTAGGTCATCTAGTCGAACCCCCCGCCCAAGCGGGAGACCCTACACCATTTCTGACAGATGGCAGTCCAGTCTCTTCTTGAAAGCCTCCAGGGATGAAGCTCCCACAACTTCTGAAGGCAGCTTCTGTTCCATCGGTTGATTGTTTCTCACTGTCAGAAAATTCCTCCTTATTTCCAGGTTGAATCTCTCCTTGATCAGTTTCCATCCATTATTCCTTCTCTGGCCTTCAGGTGCTTTAGAAAATAGCTTGACCCCCTTCCTCTCTGTGGCAGCCCCTCAAATATTGGAAGATGCTCTCCTGTCTCCCCTGGTCCTTCTCTTCACTAGACTAGCCAGGCCCAGTTCCTGCAACTGTTCATTGTATGTTTTAGCCTCCAGTCCCTTGATCATCCTGGTTGCTCTTCTCTGCACTTTTTCTAGAGTCTCAACCTCTTTTTTTATAGTGTGGTGACCAAAACTGGATGCAGGACTCTAGGTGTGGCCTTACTAAGGCTTTATAGAGTGGTATTAGTACCTCCCTTGATCTTGATTGTATCCCTCTGTTAATGCAATTTAGGATTGCATTGGCTTTTTTGGCTGCTGCTGCAGACTTCTGGCTCCTATTTAGCTGGTTGTCCACTAAGACTCCAAGATCCCCCTCCCAGTTCCTGCTATTGAGCCTGGTTTCGCCCAGTCTATATGTGTCCTTTGGCTTTTTCTTGCCTAAGTGGAGGACTTTCCTTTTCTCTACGTTGAATTTCATTTTGTTAGATACGGCCCAGGGTTCTAGTCTGGATCTTGAGCCTATCTTCTTGGGTCCCTGGAACTCAGCCCCACAATGGGGCTTGGGTCTATTGCGTTAAATGCTCAACTTACAATCACAACTCATCACCATTTAAAGATCCCATAATCCCTTCCAGGGTGGAGACTGAATGGAGCTAGCAGAGTGTTTACTGGCCGGATGCCTTTCCTGTCACCAATGCAGAGTTTTGTTCAGTAGGTACATTCTCATTGTGCCCAGAGAAAGAAATTTCTGCCTCTTCTTAGAATCGAACTCACAGCCTCTTGATTGTGAGGCAAGAGCTCTGCCTCTAGGCCACCACACTACTCCTGACTTGCAACCACAACTGAGCCCCCCAAATTCCCATTGCTAAACAAGACAAGTGAGTTTCGCCCCATTTTACAACCTTTCTTGCCATGGTTGTTAAGTGAATCTGGCTTTGCTGAAAGGCCACCAGAGGAGATCTTGTGACCGTCATAAATATGAACCAGCCCCCAAGCATTGGAATTTTGATCATGTGTGTGAAAGACGGTCGTGAGTCCCTTTTTTCAACGACTTTAGTGACTTTGCAGTCACTAAAATGAACGGTTGTAAGTCGAGGACCGCCTGTACCTTGTTGCAAGCTGTGAAGAACATAGAAAGGGGTTGGGGTTATCTTCAATGCTCACGAAGGCCTTCTCTGGTGGGATCATGCTGCCCATCCTCCCCAGCCCCTGCACTAATGCTAGCTAGAGATGACAAGGGAACATTGAACTCAGAGGTATCTAAAGACTCTCAAAGTGAGAGGAGCTGAAGGGCTTCAGAATAGAATAGAATAGAATAGAATAGAATAGAATAGAACAGAACAGAACAGAACAGAACAGGACAGAATAGTTTATTGGCCAAGTGTGATTGGACACACAGGGAATTTGTCTTGGTGCAAATGCTCTCAGTGTACATAAAAGAAAAGAGACATTCGTCAAGAGTCACAAATCATAAGGTACAACACTTAATAATAGTCATAGGGTACAAATAGAATAGAATAGAATAGAACAGAACAGAACAGAACAGAACAGAATAGAATAGAATAGAATAGAATAGAATAAATATTGGATGAAGAATAGAATAGGGAATAGGGAATAGAATAGAAATAAAGTAGAATAGAATAGAATAGAATAGAATAGAATAGAATAGAATAGAATAGAATTCTTTATTGGCCAAGTGTGATTGGACACACAAGGAATTTGTCTTTGGTGCAAATGCTCTCAGTGTACATAAAAGAAAAGATACCTTCGTCAAGAGTCAAGAATCATCATGTACAACACTTAATGATAGTCAGAGGCTACAATAAGCAATCAAATCATACTAGGAAACAGTCAATATAAATAGTAAGGATACAAGCAATAGAGTTACAGCCATACAGTCACAGGTGGGAGGAGATGGGTGATAGGAATGATGAGAGGATTAATAGTAATAGTAGTGTAGACTTAGTAGACAGCTGGACAGTGTTGAGGGAATTATTTGTTTAAGCAGAGTGATGGCGTTCAGGAAAAAGCTGTCCTTGTGCCTCGTTGTTCTGGTGTGCAATGCTCTATAGCGTCTTTTGAGGGAAGGAGTTGAAACAGTTTATGTCCGGGATGTGAGGGGTCTGTAGATAATTTCACAGCCCCCTTTTTGACTCTTGCAGTATACAGGTCCTCCATAGAAGGCAGGTTGGTAGCCATTGTTTTTTTCTGCAGTCCTAAGGACCCTCTGAAGTCTGTTTCTGTCCTGTTGGGTTGCAGAACCAAACCAGACAGTTATAGAGGTGCAGATGATAGACTCAATAATTCCTCTGTAGAACTGTATCAGAAGTTGACTTCAGGTTCTGGAGATGTTCCTCAACTATATTCATGGTCTCTTCTAGGGTATCACTTATCTCCGGATTGTCCTGCCAGACACACCGGAGGCCAATATGTAAGTAGAGTATTTATATATTTATTCGGCCATGTTTTGTTCTTTTTAATGAGGAACAGATAAAGGGGGGGCATTAAAACACAATCCAGATTCATCATCATCTTTTAATGACCCCATAATCCCTTGCGGGGTGGACTCTGGGCAACTGAATGGAGCTAGCAGAGTGTTTACTGGCCGGATGCTCTTCCTGTTGCCAGTGCGGAGTCTTGTTCAGCAGATACATTCTCGATGAGCCCAAAGAGAGAAATATCTGCCTCTACTGAGCATCAAACTCACAGCCTCCTGATTGTGAGGCAAGAGCTCCACCACTAGGCCACCGTACCACTCCTAAAACATAATCCAGATTGATTCCATCATAATCCAGATAAGATGGAGGTAGAACCAATCGAAGACTCTGGTTTCTTTGAGGTGTTCAACCTTCCCGTGATGGGTGTTGCTCTAATGCAGTGTTTCTCAACCTTTTATGTGGTATGGACTACAACTCCCAGAATTCCCCAGCCTCCATGTTGGCTTTAAAACATTGAGGACTTGAACGCCCAACTTCAAGAGATGTGGACTTCAACTTCAGTGAAGAGTGACTTCTGGACACTCTTAAGACAAGCGTCTTCAAACTTGGCAAGTTTAAGACTTGTGGACTTCCAACTCCCAGAATTCCTGAACTAACATGACTGGAGGAGGAATTCTGGGAGTTGAAGTCCACAAGTCTTCAAGCTGTCAAGTTTGAAGACCCCTGATCTAAGATGTGTGGACTTCAACTCCCAGAATACTGGATTCCAGATGATCCCATGACCCTGGGACACTGCAACCGTGATAAGTCCATGCCAGTTGCCAAGTGTCCAAATTTGGATCACGTGGCCACGGGGATGTGGCAACGGTCATTAAGTGTGAAAAAGGGTCATGAGCCACTTTTTGCAGTGCTGTTGTAACCTCAAAACAGTCACTAAGTGATTCGTTGTCCGTTGAGGACTACCTGTAGCCAAGAGTGTTCTTGCTTTTGAAGCATCATAACAAACCTTTTAAAACATTGTGGGTTTGCTTCCTCCCCATTCTCTCCCCGTCCAGCAAGAAGCATTTTAAGAAATGCATCAATTTCATCCATTCCTGTCGGCTGCAAGGAGGAACCTGCCTCGTTCATTGGTAGGTAGAAAAATTGGGAGGGGTTGTGTGAGATTTCAGGGTTTGGGGCAAGGGTCAGCAACCCGTGGCTCTGGAGCCGCATGTGGCTCTTTCATTCCTCTGCTGCGGCTCCCTGTCGCTCAATATATATGTCACAACCACCAATGTACGACACCCCACCTGCACGAAATTTATTGAGCTTTTCAAATCACCCACCTCCCGGTAGGTTTTGTGGCTCCCGGTGTTTTCTGTGGGAAATGGATCCAAATGGCTCTGTGATGACCCAAAGGGGCGTGGCACAAAGGTAACACAGTCAGATAAGCAAGAAGAGTCCCTTTATTATCTCCAACTTTGCCCCCAATGTCCAGGTTACCTTCGGCTGGAGAAAAACTCTCCCAGGAACAGCCTTTAACTGGAGAAAATTCAGTCCAAAACATGAGCAACACAAACTGTAACTTAAAGTCCAAACAAGCCAAACTGAAGTAGTTAGTTTGGCAGGGCAGGAGCAAGAATTTCAGACCTGAAGGCACGGCAAAACACACACAGTTGGGAAGACCCCAGGAACAGATAAGCCATGACAATATCAGATAAATTCATGGTTTGATCCCAACAGCTTACTGCGCGCAGCTTCCCTTTTTGAATACTGTATTCCCAGCTGCAGTCAATGAAGGGAATCAGGGCCCTTTCCTCCCCCCATAAGCCACGCAACTCATGTTGCTCCCTTCTTCGTTCCTTCCTGCGTGCCGTAGGATGAAGAGGGGGTGGGCCTGGGTCTTCCTCTGAATTCCCTCTCCCTTGTTCTACCTCTCTCCTGCTCTGCCCAGCCAGACTGTGCCCTTCCCTCATTTCTTCCACAGCCATTGGAGCCACCCTCCCACTCCCTGTCAGCTGTTTGGCCTCCCCCTCCGAATCAGATTCTGACAGGGGCGTGACAGGCTCTTTGAGTGTTGAAGGTTGCCAGCCCCTGGTCTGGGGGGCAGAAAATGTCCAGGACCCTCAAAATGGGTTCATGAAATAGGAGAAAACAGTGTTTCTCACCTTTGAGATGGGGGGACTTCAACTCCCAGAATTCCCCAGCCAGGAATTCTGGGAGTTGAAGTCTACCCACCTCAAAAGTTGAGAAACATTACACTAAATCATAAGCCATGGTTTTATTGTGTACAGTAGAAACCACAATTTTATTAATTTATTTGATTCTTTTTTATTAGTTTAATTGTTTTAAATGAGGTTTTATATTCTGTAAGTCACCATGTGCGGATAGGCAGCAATATAAATTTAATAAATTAGAGAAACCCAAAGAAGTTTGCCCTTCAGGCTAAACCATAAGCCGTGATTTACAAACCTAGATACTTTACTCTTTGTACTAAGCTGGGATTTACTACCAAAATGGGTGTAATCACTAAGCCATAATAAAGATAAGTTGGTTTAGACTTTATGCTAAAATATAAACCATGATATATGAACAAAAGAGCCATACACGCACTTTGCTCTAGCCATAATTCTGATGGCTTGGATTAACATATTTTACTAACCAATAAGCCATGATTTACGAATCTCAATGGTTGGCTTTATTCTTTGTATCAAGTCATGATTTATATATGCCAAAGTGGGTGTAATCACTAAGGGATAATCCAAAATAAATGGATTCAGACTTTATGCTAAATGATAAACCATGATGTGGCCATATTCATATGTGGCCATATTCATATGTGACACTAGCCATAATCTAGATGGCTGGATTCACACGGAATACTAAACCATAAACTATGATTTATGAAGCCAAATAGCCATTCTCACGCTTGATATTGTTGTAATCCAGATTGCTGGGTGCACATTTCCTACTAACCAATTAGCTGTGATTTACAAACCTGGATCATTGGCTTTATTCTTTATACTAAGCATTGATTTACACACCAAACTGCGTGTAATCACTAAGCCATAATCTAGATGGGTGGGTTGAGGCTTAAGCTATAAACCATGATTCATGAACCAAGGTGGCTGTATACATACCATAATCCAGAAGGCTGGGTTCACACTGGATACTAAATGACATAAGCCATGATTTATGAACCAAAGTGGCCATGTTCTCAATTAACAAAATAAAATAGAACAGAACAGAAAGGGACCTTGGAGGTCTTCTAGTCCACCCCCCTGTTCAAGCAGGAGACTTATACCATTACAGACAAATGGCTTCCAATCTTTTCTTAAAAACCCAAAGTAATGGAGTGCCCACAACTTTTAGTGGCAAGCAGTTCCACTGGTTAATTGTATAATATTAAACCACTATCTCGATACCTGTGCTTTGCTACGAAACTATGTGGTCGGGCTTAGTTTTTGGGGAGGAAAATAATGAAAACAAAATTCTGCCTCTGCCTACCAGCATCCATTGGTATTCATCTGGCTAGCATCCTGTCAGTGAGTTGAGGGCTGTTTGGAAATTGAAACAGTATTTGCTGTGTGAGGAAGAAGGAGACAGCAAGGAGACAGCTCAACTGTTCTGGACTAAAGCTGCTTGTTGGTCTGAAACTGAACCTCCTCTCCTCTGCTTGTGTTTTGCATTTGGAAGATATTTCTTTTCAGGTGGGGAGGGGGAGTGGAACTCTTTAGCATCAGAGCATGTTAATAATAATAATAATAATATAGGAAATACTCTAAATGCTCTGATGGTCATTTTATTTATTTATTTGTTATTTATTATTGGGACTTGTATGCCACCCCATCTCCGAAGACTCGGGGCGGCTCACAACTAAGAAACAACAGCAATAAATAATTAAAAAGAGATTAAACCCAATTACAAGCCCAAAAATCCTTTCTTAGCGAGCCCCTAGAAGCCAAGAGGAACATATGTGCCAAATTTCAAGTTTGTAGGCTTTACAGTTCTGGAGATTTTGCGAAGATGCGTGAGTCGTATTTCGCTTTTTTATATATATAAGGTAATAATCTGCATGGCTGGGTTTGCACATTCTACTAACCCAGGGGGAATGATTTACAAACCAACATGAGCGTGTTCACACATTGCACCCAGCCAAAGTCATACTGATATACAAAGTGGGGACACCCAGCAAACGTTCCTGGCTACGCAGAGACTTTTGTGGTACCCTGTCCCTCAGCCTCTGTGGGGCAGCTGGCATGGAGAAAGGGTGGCTGAAGGCAAGAGGGCTCCGGGTTCTAATCCTGTCCTTCAACTTGCCTTCCAGCCTAGCTGGGATCTCCCGCAGCACCACCATCGTCCTGGCTTACCTCATGGCGGTGACGCAGCTGGGCTGGCTCGAGGCCCTTGAAGCGGTCAAGGCTGTGCGTCCGGTGGCCAACCCCAACCTGGGTTTTCGTCGGCAGCTGGAGGAGTTCGGACGTAGCCGGTCTGTGCAGAAGGTGAGGTGTAAGGCCTTGTAATGGTCCAGGTGGTCCTCCACTTATGACGATGGCCACTGGATTGCCCATCGCTAAGCAGTGCAGTTGTAAAGTGAATCATTCGGTTTTACCCGGTTTTGCTGCAGAGGTTGTTAAGCAGGGGTGGGATTCTACTGGTTTGGACCGATTCTATAGAACCGGTTGTTACGATTCTGTGCAGTTTAGAGAACTGGCAAATTGTGCCACTGGCTGGCCCCACCCTCCCCTCCCTCCCGCCCACTTACTCCTTACCTAGCATGTGCACCATCCAACTTACCTGCCTTGTGCCTTCGCCTAATTTTTGGTAAGTTCCTATTTTTCTTCCCCGATCATCAGCTGTTCCAACTATCAGCTGTGCTGGGAGATTTAGATTAGCTAGAAAGCAGGAAACAGTTGGATTTCTTGCTTTCTAGCTAATCTAAAAGCAGAGCTGAACCTTCCTAGATTCTATTTTTCAGTACAGACTCAGGCAGCTGATGGCAGATAGATAGATCACTGAATGAATCTGTGATTCTGTGAGCAACTCAATCTGCCTGCCTGCTTTGCCTGATTTTGGGTAAAAGTTGCTCTTTTTTAATAAAAAATTCAATATTTATATAAATATTCACAATATTTACGTACAAGCCATGTCCAGACAGTCACATGACCACTAAGCCACACCCACAAATTAAGCCATGCCCCATAGAACTGATTGTCAAGAAATTTGAATCCCACCCCTGTTGTTAAGTGAATCGTACAGTTAAGTGAATCTGGCTTTGCCCCGTGGACTGAGCTTGTCAGAAGGTCACAAAAAGGGGATCACATGACCCCAGGACACTCCAACCATCGTAAATATGAGTCAGTGGCCAAGCAGCCGAATTTTGATCATGGGACCATGGGGATGCTGCGATGGTCGTTAAGTGTGAATACCAGTATAGTTAATCCTCGGCTTAACAGGCACAATTGAGCCTGAAATGTCCATGGTTGAGTCAGACATTTGTTAAAGTGAGTGTTGCTCCATCTTACGACTTTCCTTGCCACCATCGTTATGTGAATCACTGTGGTTGATTAAGTGACAAACACGGTTGTCAAGTGAATCCGGCTTCCCCAATGACCAGGCTTGCCAGCAGGTCACAAAAGGGGATCACACAGCCCGTCATAAATATGAGTCAGTTGCCAAGTGTCTCTATTTTAGGTTTACAATTAGTTTACAAGTCTTCAACTTACAACCATCTGCTTGTAGTTAGTTACAAAGGCCCCGAAAAAAGCGTCTGAAGACCGTTTTTCACACTTAACGACCGCTGTGGCATCCTTGGGGTCCCATGATCCAAATTCAGATGCTTGGCAACTGGGAGTTGAAGTCCACCTCCAATTTCTAATCTGTAACCTCTGGCTGGGGGATTCTGGAGTTGAAGTCCACCTCCAATCTCTAACTTCTAACTGGGGCATGCTGGGAATTGAAGTTCAACTCCAATTTCTAACCTTTAACCTCTGGCTGGAGGATTCTGGAAGTTAAAGTCCACCTCCAATCTCTAACTTCTAACTGGGGCATGCTGGGGATTGAAGTTCACCTCCAATTTCTAACCTTTAACCTCTGGCTGGGGCATTCTGGGAGTTGAAGTCCACCTCGAATCTCAAAGCATCTGTCCCATTCTCTGCCCTCAGAGGTAGAAACTTGCTGGGACAGGCGGTTTAAAGCCAGATTTGGAATTTGCACCCTGTAAAACGAAAACCGGGACATTCCAGTTCCACCCTGGATTTTCCCCAACTCTCAACCGTTGCCTTCTTGTGTCTCCTTGCCAGATCCGCCGGAAACTTCAGCCCCTGCCCCGAGGAGCCCTTCTCAACGACCGCGACGCTCTCCGAAGTCTTCTGCCATCTGGCCGAAAGCTGGCGCCCCCCAGCCCCGAACGGGCTTGGCCGGCCCCGGGGCCCAAGAACACCAGCAGCGGAGTCAAACACATGGATTCTTTTCTGATTCGGGTGAAGGACTCCTTTTCCTGTTTGCCCAGCTGTCTTAAATGAAACTTTCCCAAGTTTTTTGGGGAAAATGCAAGGAGAGTCCCATGATGGAGAAGGAAAAGCAGAACCAGACAAAAAGGATGTCCGTTGGCATCCTTAAGAGGGAAGAGAAAGGACCGGCAGAGCTGGAGACGAGGGACTGGAAAACTTTGGCAGTGCCAGGCAAAGCTGGCACATTTTCTCCTGCTCTGATCGCTTATCACAACCGAGGGGCCGTCACATCCCCTCCCCAAATTCCCATCGGAAGGATTTTCAACTCGAAGCACCCCAGCAATGGGGAACTGGATTCCCAAGATGTCCTATTTTTATTGTATTCGAAAAAAGTAAAAATACGAAACTCCAAAAGTTAAAACCAAAGGGAAAAAAAGGCAATAAAACATTTTAACGAGTGCTTGAAAAAGAAAAAGAAACATATATACATGCAATTCAACTCAGTTTATTACGGTCAGAGACCAGAGAAACAAATAAAAACCCTTAGTAAGCATTGAGTTGAATTGAATTACAACATATACGCATATTCTCCTGCCTAGTTGGATAGTGATTAGTACGTTACTCCAATATTGGTTCCCACCCCTTGCAAAACAGATTCCCCCCCCATTTTTTTAAACTATTAAATCTGTTTGCAAATTATTAACCTGTCATCTATATATTATATTAATGACAAACGAGATAACAGGAAGAACAATAATAATTGATAAGGACAAGATTGAAGTTTCAAAGCCCTCTGTTAACAAACTGTTATTGTAATCCAGTTGTAGAAAATTTACCATGATATCTTACCTATCCCAAACTGGAACACCAGGATTTGGAAAGGATTCTCGAGATCTGGCAGAGATTTTGGCAGAAAAGCAAGGATCCAACTGTTTTTAAAAAAAAGAGAGAGAGAGAGAGAGAAACAAACCCAAATTTAACTGAGATTATTTTTTTTACACGCTGAAAATGTTGCTAGACGGGACACCAATAATGGGTGTTTTATCTACAGCAGGGGGGCTCCAAATTTAGCAACTTGAAGACTTCTGGACTTCAACTCCCAGAATTTCAGCCTCCCAACCTTGGCAATTTTAAGCCTGGAGGACTCCCAGAATTCCCCAGTCAGCTTTGCGGACCTCAATTCCCAGAATTCCCCAGTCAGCTGGCTGGGAAATTCTGGGAGTTGAAGTCCTCCAGGCTTAAAGTTGCCAAGGTTGGAGACCCCCAGGCTAGGGAATTCTGGGAATTGAAGTCTGCAAAGCTGACTGGGGAATTCTGGGAATTGAAGTCCGCAAAGCTGACTGGAAAATTCTGGGAATTGAAGTCCTCCAGGCTTAAAGTTGCCAAGGTTGGAGACCCCCAGGCTAGGGAATTCTGGGAGTTGAAGTCCACAAAGCTGACTGAGGAATTCTGGGAATTGAAGTCCTCTAAGCTTAAAGTTGCTAAGGTTGGAGACCCCTGCCCTAGCCGGCCATGGGGAATTCTGGGAGTTGAAGTCTTTAAGCTGCCAAATTCGGAGACCCCCTAGTCTACTCCTCTATTCAGACAATCTTTAGAATCAGGATTAGCCTTCCATCCAGTGGCTGCATTGGCACCAGGAGCAAAGGGTAGGTAGGTTTAGCATTGGGGGTGTTTTACGGCTAGTCCCATGAGATTTGTGCCTATTTAAATAATCGGGTTATTTCCAAGACCAAATTAAGGGTTGGTGGTGCATGGCCACAGCCTTTTGGCCTGCCAATTTTCCCGGGCAAATTAAAAAGCTGTTTTATTAGTTCTCGAGTTCACAAAATCAGCTTTGCACCCAGGAATAATTTTCGCTTTCTTGACTGCCAATCTCTGTCCCACCACAGGAGTCGTGCCAATGAAGCATGGTGTTAAAGGCTAGGATGGGTGACCTGTTCAGTCATGGAGCACCCACAACTTCTGGTGGCAAGCAGTTCCACTGGTTAATTGTCCTCTCTGTCATGAAATTTCTCCTGAATTCTAGGTTGCTTCTCTCCTTGATTAGTTTCCATCTGTTGCTTCTTGTCCTGCCTTTAGATCAGGGGTCTTCAAACTTGACAGCTTTAAGACTAGTTGACTTCAACTCCCAGAATTCCTCCTCCAGCCATGTTAGTTCAGGAATTCTGGGAGTTGATGTCCACGAGTCTTAAATTTGCCAAGTTTGGAGACTCTGAGAGAGAGCAACCAACCAACCAACCAGCCAATGGCCATGCTATCTGGGGATGATGATGCTGACTAACCCATCATATTGGTGGAGGTTCAATTTGAGAGCAGGTGTGGATGTGATCCTTTGATCCAGGGGTCTTCAAACTTGACAGCTTTAAGACTTGTAGACTTCAACTCCCAGAGTTCCTCCTCCAGCCACGTTAGCTCAGGAATTCTGGAAGTTGAAGTCCACAAGTCTTAAAACTTGCCAACTTCCTGATTATCTGTTAACTGTCAGGACATTTCTCCTTAATTCCAGATTGCTTCTCTCCTTGATGAGTTTCCCTCCTTTGTTTTCTTGTGCTGCCTTCTGGGGCTTTGGACAATAGGTTGACCACCTCTTCTTTGGGGCAGCCCCCCAAATATTGGAAGGCTGCTATTGTATTCTGTCCTTAACAGAAGAACAGAGTTGGAAGGTACCTTGGGAGGTCTTCTAGTCCAACCCCCTGCTCAGACTGGAAACCCTACCCCATTTCAGACAAATGGCTGTCCAGTCTCTTCTTAAAAACCTCCAGTGTTGGAGCACTCACAACTTTATTTATTTATTTTTATTTATTTATTTGATTAGTCAATTGCTTACAAGATAATAGGTATAAGTATAAACATAGTTATAAATACATGGATACATATAAGAAAATAGAAGAAACAATAGGACAGAGACGGTAGGGACGTTGGTGCGCTTATGCACGCCCCCTACAGACCTCTTAGGAAAGGGGTGAGGTCAATAGTAAACAGTCTAAGGTTAAAGTTTTTGGGGTTTGGGGAAGAAAGCACAGAGTCAGGTAGAGTATTCCAGACATTGACCACTCTGTTATTGCTGAAGTCGTATTTCCTGCAATCAAGTTTGGTGTGGTTTGCCTTGAGTTTGTATCTATTATGTGCTCTTGTATTGTTATGGTTGAAGCTGAAGTATTCATTGACAGGTAGGACATTGCAATGTATGATTTTATATACTATACTTAGATCGGACCGAAGATGGCGTAGTTCTAGGTTTTCTAGGTCTAGAACCTTAAGTCTAGTGGCAAGCTGTTCCACTGGTTAATTGTCCTCACTGTTAGGAAATTGTGAGCACAACCTTACTTCTTCCACCCAGAATATTCAGGCAAGGTTGCATCAGATGAAGAATAAAATTAAACAACGGTCGTTCTCGCATTGCAGGGGGTTAAGCTGTTAATTTTAATGCTTCTATACTTATGCTTTTATCCCCTGGTAAACTGTCCAGAGTCACTCGGGAGAGTGAAACGGGCAGCTGATAAAAAATAAACAAAAGAAAATATTTATTCACTTATTCATACTTCCAATTGGAGCCCAGGAGTCCAGGAAGACAGTCTTGTCGCTGATTCCAGACCAGTGTCTGGAGTCCAGAAAGATCCATGGCAAGGCAGGCTGACCTTTGTTGACGCGATGGTGTTGTGCACCGATGATCTTGTGACAGTTTCATTGCACAATCCGGCTGAACTTTGGTTTGCTGGGGACCAGGAGAATCCATCCACCAACGGTTGGCTGTCTGTGATGTGATAGACCGCAGCAGCTGCCTTCACACAACATCGTTCATCATGTCAGCTAAAGATCTGACAGTTGAGTTTGCAGGATACACTGTAAAAGTTCCCCTCGCACATCCTTGCTGGTCGTTTCCGGCTCTAGAGGGTGGTGCCAGGGGTGGGTGTTGTGGTTCACCGGCAGTAGGTCCGGAAGGCTGAGGCCTCGGAGACCGAGGACTCGGATGAGAGGCCTGCGTGTGATGCAGGAATGGGGCCAGGACCATCGGGGAGTGGAGTGCTGCCTTCGGGGATTCTGGAGGCTGGCAGCAGTGAGGAAGAGGCCCCCAAGGAGCCTGTGCCCCGTGCGCGTGCATGCAGGGCTGCTCGAAGGAAAGAGCAGCTGCAACTGCACAGGCAACATGTAAGTCACTTTTTCCAGCCGTGTTGTACATTTGGTCACTAAATGAACTGTGGCAAAATGAGGAACTACTTATATTTGTACCCCAGCGCCGAGATCAGCGCGGCTCTGATAGTCGAAAGCATCCTCAAAGCGTGGAAGTCATAAAAGCATTGCAAAGGCAGAACATCGTGCTATCAAAAGAAGCCACAACCATCAAACCACAATTCCTGGGCTGTTACACCCTCTCTATTCACCCAGAACGGATGCTAAGAGAGTGGATTTTCTCTGACACACACAGTGCCTCTCATTGTAACTAAAATGATAAGAGGAGTAAATAACCGCACAAGTTGTTATTCGTTTATTCAATTTACACCTTGGTGACTCTGGGCTCCCCCCCAGTAGGTTGCTCACAACAAGACAAACGGCAACATAAACACACAACTGGCCGCCAAGATACAAGCTAAACAATGATTAAAATAACGGCCTCACCGGCTTTAACTGATATTCTCACCCACCCTTACACACACACAGCTTTGCAAAAGGCTGGGCAGAGGTGAGGAGTGGATGGGTATCAAACTCATGGGAGGGGAAGAATGAAATTTCAAAGAACAGGCTGCACAGCAGAAGATCGGAAATTCCTGGTTCCTGCAAGATTATTTCATTTTATCATTTTATTTTATATTTTATGTTTTTTTTATATTTTAAATTTTATTTCTTTATTTTATTATTGTATTTTTCATTTTATTCTGTTTTGTATTGCATTTTGTTGTATTTTGTATTGTATTGTATTTTTATTGTATTTTGTTGTTTTATATTTTATTTTTATTTTTTAAATTTATTGTATTGTATTGTATTTTTATTGTATTGTACTTTGTTGTATTTTATATTTTATTTTATTATTTTTAGTATTGTATTTTTATTGTTTTTATTGTATTGTATTTTATATTGTATTGTATTGTATTTTATATTGTATTGTATTTTATTTTATATGTATTTTATTTTAGTATTTTATTGTATTGCATTTTATTGTATTGTATTGTATTGTATTTTATTATTTTTAGTATTGTATTTATTTTTTTATTGTATTGTATTTTATATTGTATTGTATTGTATTTTATATTTATTTTATTTTAGTATTTTACTGTATTGTATTGTATTTTGTTGTATTTTATGTTTTATTTTATTTTTAAATTTATTGTATTGTATTGTATTTGTCAGCTCCGAATATGCAGCAAGTCAGCTGGCCATGTCACCTTATCTCTGCTGCTGCCTGATCTGTATTTCTGTTTGTGTGCTGGCCAATGGCTTTGGAATGACTCAGCAGAGCTGAGGATGGATTCTGCAACAACTGCGGGATGGAGGATGGATTCTGAAGCAACTGCGGGGCTGCTGGAAATGGCTCTTTTCATGTATTGATGTGGTGCATATTGTTAAAGGGGGTTGGAGCACATATAGGTGGTAATTAGGACTTAGGTTAAAACATGGTGAAGGTGGCACCAGGTAGGGATCAGTTAGTGACAGTCGGAATAGGGTAGGGATGTAGACATGTTATAGGGTTAACAGCATTTAGGGATAATGGGTTAGGCGTGGCCAGAATTAGAACTGGGTGTGGTGGGGTGTGTCTCATGATAATGGTGAGAAAAGGAAAGGGAGCAAACTCAAACCCAACACTAAAACCCAATGCCTGGCTTTTAGCCTTTCTTGTCAGAGAAGAGTATTTGTTGTTTGCTGAGCTAATGAATAAGCCACCATCACACTACAAAGGAACTGGAGTTTGTATTCATTTCAGGACAAATCTTCAATAATCAAGGACTGGCTGAGAGTACTTTTATTGCATTGTATTTTGTTGTATTTTATATTTTATTTTGTTACTCTATTTTATTACTGTATTGTATTTTATATTTTATTTATTATTTTATTTTTCTTGTCTTTATTCTATAAGTAACTCAAAGCACTGAATATACTAATACTCTTTCCTGCTCCTATTTTCCCCACCACAACAACCCTGTGAGGTGGGCTGGTGTGAGAGAAAGGGAGGGGGGGAGAGAAACTGGTGCAAAGTCACCCAGCTGGTTTTTATGCATAAGGCGGGACTAGAACTCAGGGTCTCCTGGTGATTGGGCCAAAGTGCTCTCCCAACCAGCTTTCATACCTAAGGCAGGACTAGAACTCACCGTCTCCTGTTTTCTAACTTGTGCCTTTTCCACTGAACCAGGAAACAGGGGCCCCTATCCAGAGTACACTGGAGTTGGAGGTGGGTGGTCAATACCTTTAAATAATATCATCAATCATCTTTTACGTTGACCTTGGCTTCTGGTAAGCTCTCAGATATATTTCATCAATTACAATATGGGCATGATTTGCCACTAATGTCCTCCAAGATTTCTCCCTTCTCTGGAATCTCTTAGTGGTCTCCTATCCAAGCATTAATTGAGGCTTAGCTTTTCTTAGTATCAGATAAGGAAACCTAATGCAGTTGCTTTGCTTCCTTCCTTCCTTCCTTCCTTCCTTCCTCCCTCCTTCCTTCCTTCCTTCCTTCCTTCCTTCCTTCCTTCCTTCCTCCCTCTTCT